>JAOTAZ010094133.1:0-31947 GCA_025629785.1 Erythroxylum oxycarpum | reverse complement strand
TGTCATTTTAAAATTAACTTTATATGTTTATAATGGGAAGATAACTCTTTATATTTTTTTGACTCAAATTTAGTAATAATTCAACTTTAAAACTTAAAATTAAAAATATTAAACTTATTATTTCTATTTCTATCTCTAATAATTTGTAATAATTCTTTGATATAATAGTCTTTTAATCCCTTAATTTCTTAACCTGGAGGAGCGTTTCAAAATTGGCTATTGATTTCAATCCGTTAGCCTAATCAATTAATTATTAAACATAATTATCAGTAAAGTCAAATAGTTAAAATGCCTGAATTCATTACTAATCAAGTCCTAAATCTTTGAAATACTAGGATGATTAAGCACTTCAGATGCCACTCAAATAATTCCAAAAGTACAGGCCTCCAGGATTTGTACTCGAGTGTTTTTCAAGTCTTACCCATTACTTTTTCAGTTTGTAAGGTTTAAATCTGCATTGGTCTGAAATGCACAGCTAAAGTCCAAGCGAAGCAACAATTGCATCTCCATTCCAGAGAGAGATTCCCGGAGAACCCTGTCCCTGCGTGCGTGGGATTAATAATTAATTAAAACCTTAATCACCATTAAACTATCCTCTTTATCAGCCTTTACCTTCTTAATACTATATATATACCTTGTTACCACCTGTATAATTCTCGCTTCTGACGATAACTTCTTTGCCGTTTGAATTCATTTCGCTTTCGACGTAAACAGGACAAGGTATGGTGCCGAAGAGATTCATATCCCATGTCCTTTTCCCTTATGACACAAATACCCTTCATCCCTACGTCACCATGGCAACAGTTAAAGGGCCATTGTAGGCATTTTTATCACCGAAGCACCTAATCCCAGGTGGCTGATTTGCGTGGAGTTACCTCTTTCATGTTGTAACTAGTCCGTACACTGTCAAAAAGTGCTTGCCATCAGACGGTCTTTAATTAAGAATTTAAGATGCAACATGCAGTTGTTTTCGTACTTTACATGATCAACACCTAGACCAACTTATTAAGAGATTAGATCACGGCCGTCGGAATCCAGTAAATTATTCTGGTACTTTGTCTCACACTCAACGATGATAGTGGAGAAACCTGTAGCGAGCCAGAACGAACCAGGGAGTCAAATATGATTGAACGGTCATGATGTCATCATAACTAATGTTTCATGCCTGATCATTACTCATCTCGATTTTCGATCCTTGAGATCTAGCCGTCTAAAACCAAACGTAGGCTGCCTCCTCTGCGCATCATCGCAGTTTATCACCCCCCATCCCCATAAATTAGAAGAGAAAATCACCGAAGGAGAAATCGAAAAATATCGCCACGTAGGACAGTGGCTCCACTCCTAGCGCCCGTTTCTGCGGCTCAGGTTCGTCGACGGCGGATAAGATCCTCTTCTGCAACCGCCATCCAACGGCCAAGACGAATCCTACCCACGTGTCATTATCCTTCGTCTCAAAATAAAGCTCTGCGCGTCACTGGATAAAAACTCCGCACCCCCCACCCTTAATATGTCTATAATTTCTCTCTCTCAGTAGGTTGCTTAGTCTCTCTCTCTTTCGAGCTATCTCTCTCTAACGACGACACATTTATCTCCAAACTAAGTTATTTATCTCCAAACTAAGTTCATGTCTTCTCAGATCTAAAGCGACAACAACAATCGAAGTAGTTCTGTGTCGTGGGCTATCTGTTATTCAAAGTTTGAACACCACCACGAAACGACGTTCGCTGGGCATTGATGTTGAGAATGGCGAGCTCGTTCCCTGAGGAAGTTTTAGAACATGTGTTCTCGTTTATACAGAGCGACAAAGACCGGAACGCGATTTCAGTGGTGTGCAAGTCGTGGTACGAGGTGGAGAGGTGGTGTCGTCGGAGGATTTTTGTCGGGAACTGCTATGCGGTGAGTCCGGCGACGGTGGTTAAGAGGTTCCCTGACGTCAGGTCGGTGGAGCTCAAAGGGAAGCCTCATTTCGCTGACTTCAGCCTGGTCCCCGACGGTTGGGGTGGTTATGTGTACCCGTGGATCGAGGCTATGGCGAAGACGTACCCGTGGCTTGAAGAGATCAGATTGAAGAGAATGGTGGTTAGTGATGAGGCCTTGGAATTAATTGCTAAGTCGTTTAAGAATTTCAAAGTTTTGGTGCTCTCTTCTTGTGAAGGGTTCTCTACTGCTGGGCTCACCGCCATTGCTGCTAATTGCAGGTTTGTTTGTTAGAAAGCAATTTTCTTTTGTTTCGTTTTGTGGGTTTGTTGTGTTAAGATTGTAGAGGGAGTTTGAGGAAGTGTAATGAGATGAAATATTTTGGTCTCTTCAGTTGTTCTCTTGGTTTTGGAGTAGCAGCGAAGTCGAACTGAATAGTTCGGAAGAGTTAGTTATTAGCGGAGGTTAGAAATGGTGACGCTTTTGATGACTTGCTTGGTTTCACTGTGCTTACGTTACATCTTAAAATGGGATTTTGTGTTTTGTTTTCACGCGTCGAGATGATGCATGGTTCAGTAAGTGGGTAATTATGTTGAATGTACATGGCAAGATCTATTTTTGGGTTGGCTTCCATGTTCACATTCTTATTTTGTTGTGGCTCTGAAGATCTATTTCTAGTTTTTTTTTTCTTGCTTTGTGCTTTATACCGGGCGTTGTGTTGTTGTTGTTGTTTTTGCTTTGATCTTTAGGTATCTTCTCTTCCTCTTGAATTTCGGCGATTTGTCAGATACTTGGTTTTAGTTTCTATTTATGGTATCTGTATTCAAGTTTGCAAATACGTATGCTAGTTTTTTGATTTGGTTGCCTTCTATTTCTACCGTCTCCTTGTTTACGTTAGATCCACGAAAACCTAGTCAAGATAGCCCAATTCGCTACTTCTTATTTAACATTTTTACCATTGAGTGCGTTGTTCGCTGCGAATGAGTTTGACGTGGGCGTGTTTTGGTTTTTGAATTCTGTTTTGTCCTACATTGTGGTTTTGTTTGGACATTTCAACAAAGACTTCATCTGGTTACAGTAAAAAGCTTCTGGAAGCTATTGCTTTCTACGATTTTGTCATCGAGTGTTGACAATCTTGCTAATGTGATATAAATTTTGGTGTTGGGTTGTCTCATTCTTGTTGGTGACTTGGTGTCATTAATCATTAATTTGGCATTCATGGTTGAGGAAGTTATGTTTTGCCGTAGGAAAGCAATTGGTTTTGGTACATAATTAAGATGCTAGCTTTAGATTCCTTATTTTATCCCTAGTAGTGATCTTAAGTTCTTTATTTTTGCAAACAAATCGTAATTTATTCTCTCTTTCTATTCTTGAGATAAATGGCTAAATTTTTATTGTCACTGCAAATCTGTCATGCGGTTTTCTTTGAGTAAGCTTCTTTGTTTGCTCATTTTTGAATTTGCTTAATTGTCTGCAGGAATCTGAGAGAGCTAGATTTGCGAGAGAGTGATGTGGAAGATACAAGTGGGCATTGGTTGAGCCATTTTCCTGACACCTTCACCTCACTGGTTTCTCTTAACATCTCTTGTTTACTGTCTGAAGTGAGTTTCTCAGCCCTGGAGCGCCTTGTGGGTCGATCTCCCAATCTGAGAACTCTTCGGCTGAATCGAGCCGTGCCCCTCGACAGGCTTGCTGATCTCCTTCGACGAGCACCTCAGCTTGTAGAATTAGGAACGGGTGCCTACTCAGCTGAGTTGCGACCTGATGTGTTTTCAAACCTCTCTGGAGCTTTGACTGGTTGTTTGGAGCTGAAGAGCCTCTCTGGGTTCTGGGATGTAGTTCCCAGTTACATTCCAGTGCTTTACCCTATTTGTTCTCGTATAACTTCTTTGAACTTGAGTTATGCGACTATCCAAAACCCTGATCTCTCTAAGCTTGTTTGTCAATGCCAGAGTTTGCAGCGACTATGGGTAATTTTTACATTTTGAAGTTATAACAGAAAACAAATGCAAATTAATTTCACAAGTTGTCTCTTCCTATCTTGTTATTGTGCCTGAAATTTTTTTCAGTAAATCATCTGTAGTGTACCACCTTTATATGCTATTAGAAACATTGTTAAGATGGTTTCAAACTCATCTATTGTCTTCTCTTAAGCTTATAAAGGATGCTTTTGCAGGTATTGGATTGTATTGAAGATAGTGGACTGGAATCTCTTGGAGAAGTCTGCAAGGACCTGCAAGAATTGAGGGTATTCCCGTCTGACCTTGGGGCAGAGCCGAATGTATCTTTGACAGAACGAGGCCTTGTTGCCGTTTCTCACGGGTGCCCTAATCTCCAATCTGTCCTATACTTTTGCCGTCAAATGACTAATACTGCCTTAGTTACAATTGCCAGGAATCGTCCAAACATGACTCGCTTTCGTCTTTGCATTATTGAGCCACGGACTCCTGACTATGTCACGCTACAGCCCTTAGACATAGGTTTTGGAGCCATTGTAGAGCATTGCAAAGAGCTCCGGCGCCTTTCCCTCTCAGGTCTCCTTACAGATCGTGTATTTGAGTATATTGGAACTCATGCCAAGAAACTAGAGATGCTGTCTGTGGCTTTTGCCGGAGACAGTGATCTCGGGCTCCATCATGTGATGTCTGGTTGTGAAAGTCTTCGTAAACTGGAGATCAGGGATTGTCCCTTTGGGGACAAGGCTCTCTTGGCCAATGCTACAAAGCTGGAGACAATGCGATCCCTTTGGATGTCTTCTTGCTCAGTGAGTTTTGGAGCATGTAAATTGTTAGGACAGAAGATGCCCAGACTCAATGTTGAAGTTATTGATGAGAGGGAACCTCCAGAATCGAAACCAGAAAGCTCCCATGTTGAGAAGCTGTATATATATAGGACAGTTGCAGGGACTAGGCTTGACATGCCTGGTTTTGTTTGGATGATGGATAAAGATTCTGCACTCCGGAAATCCTAAAAGGTCCTATGCATTCATTCATCAGCAACAAACTTGATGCACTGTGTGCCTACGTATTTGATATTTTACCTGACTCTGGTAGATGGATTCAGAAGGTACATTCTCTATATGTTCTCACTACTTACCATCTCCTTTTGGTCTAGCCTGGCTCAATTGCAGCCCCGATTGGACAAAGTTTGGAGGGTGTACTGAGGCTTGAGTGCTCGTTTGCCATCTATTTTACTCTTGGCTGAGCTATTGGTTACCACGTTGGTGGTCAATAAAAAGTCGAAACTTTTCGTGGTTTTAGCTTGTATCAGGAAGAGTTTTTATTGAATCGGGTACAATTGGTGTATACAATTTCTAGATTTCCTGGTTTTTTAGAATTTATTGAGACGGAATATTTGGGCAACTTGTTGCTTGCCTGCTTTTCACCTTAAATCTTTTTGACTATTGTACTGACTTGAGTAGCTCACCTCTATGATGTCAAGTGGTCTTTACTTCTATGCATAATGATTTGGATTTGACTTTATTATACAGGTAAAGCCTGAAGTTATCAAACGTTTTCCTGGTGAACAATAAGCAAGATTCCTGCCTTATAAAGGTTCAAAGAGACGCTTCGGTCTAAGTTGGTGTTTCTATGTCCATGGATGGAATCTTGAACTTTAGCATCATTAGTAGTTCCATTCCTTGTTGGTGATGTACTGGTAATGGCCATGAATGCAAAATATTTTCACCAGATACTAGGTGACGAAACAATCCTTGAAAGCAAGATTAGCTTTTCCTCTTGATGGACCATGGTCGATTCTGGCTTCTTTCATTGTTCTCTGCCAAATTTATGAGCCTCGACTGTTGTGCCACGTGATAGATTTGGTAATATTGGTTAAAGTCCACAGCTTTTTGCTTCTTCTGAAACCTTTTGTTCATCGTCCCGTAACATCCACCAATTTTCTCAGATATAGCGAAAAGCTCCCATTCTCTAGTAAGATCAGCCCTATGATGAATTGCTTATATTAATAAAAGAATAACAATTGATAAAATTAGGTTCAGTGAAGATAAAAGGCAAAGATGTGTGTCTGGTGCTAGTGGGTTTAATCAATAATAATCCATAATGGTCTAACGTTTGATGCATTTATGATTCGTTATATACGTCTATATAGGTATCTGCAACTACAGTAGCTGCTGATTTCATCTCTGTTGTTTTACTGTTTCACCTTATCGTGGGACAACAGTCACACATTAACACTCCAACACACTACGGTTCATAAATCATAAGCGAAAAGTGAGATAAGCGTAACCCAACAGTGACCGTCACCCTTGAAAAAAATGAAAAATGATCTTTGTAGCAGAGTAAGTCCGTTCATTGTGAATTCCAAGACCGTATGCTGTGCATGTTTACGTCTGCTAATGTAACTACTTTATATGCAAAGAAAATATCTATTAATTAGTTCTTAACCCTTGAATACATTACAAGATCAAATAACAGCAACAATTCAATGAACAAGTGAAATTTAAGGAAGTCTAATAATAGGAAGCTTACCCCCTAGCCTTAAGATTGATGATTTCACTTTCACTTGATGTCGACACATTTGTCTATGCATACTTTTCCACGGCACCTAACATGCACCTGCCAACTTAATGATGAGTTCATCAACGAAAGGGACGCGCAATAAATTCATATTCTTACTTGACTTGACCTAAGAGCTAATCTACATTTCCTCTGCATATCAGTCCATTTTTCCTCTAGGAAGAAGGTGAAGAACAAGGGTATGGGGAAAGTCTGTTGCTCTGAATCGGAAGAGGGCAGTCCGCATTTGATGAAAATTTTCTTGGCTCTGGTCATTGTTATTGTTCTCATGATCACTTGTACTCGACCTCCACGGCGCTTTGTAGTGTGTAAATTCCACAAGGCGTGTTAATGCATCAGAATACTAAGGATTGTGGCGCTATGTCTTCTTGGATTCCCCGTGCTGGTAGGATTTTCTTTTGAAGTAAAAATTTGTCGTCCGAGCTAGTAAATAAGGAGGTACTCTCATCTTCCAAACCCCTCATGGTGTTCGTAGATTTGTTCCTTCAGAATGTTATATATTTGGTTATTCCAACCAAATCTCAATGTATCATGTTTCCATATGTAAACCAGAGTCATAAGTGGCATGATGTATCAGGTACTCCCGTTCATTATTGCAGTAACTTTTTTTTGCACTTGGTCTTGCATATGCGTTAGAGATAGATAGCATGAAGCAAGGAATAACAAAAAAGCAGTATAAACTTGCATTTTAGTATGAACTTCAGGCAAGGGCAAGTCTTGCTAAACATGAGAAGAAGAATATGAAGATCGCTCAACCAATCTCGGATGTCCAAAAGTAACCAGTAGTTGTAACAAAAACCATTTTAACTCGAAAGAAATTGCTACTTAGCAAGGTTGGCTCCAGAACACGAGCATCTTACTATTGGCTTGTTGTAAGTCAAGTCCTATTTTAAACATATTTGTTAGACCAATTCTATTAAATTTAGGCTTTGGAGGTGCTAGCTATCTTCATAGATCAAAAAAACCAAAGATCAAACGAAATCGAGGTAGAAACTGAGGATTGGAAACTTCTTCTGAAACACATTCTAGGATTGAACACGCCCATACCAATGGTGGACAAAGTTATGTGGATAAACGTATAAGCTTTTGAATATGCTTTTGTAATCATTTTTGAGTTGAATAACGACACTTGAGGACAAACATGCCTATGTAGAGTCAAACGTGCTCATGTTATTGATGGACATGGCTGTGTTTGTCAACCAATATCTTTGTGATATTGAGTTTTGGAGCTTAAAAATTGAACACAGTTACTGCACATAGTCATGTGGGCAACCGTGTGTGGCTTAAATCTTATCCTTTTGAGATTAAAAGATAAGTTCGAAAGATAGAGGTTGTATGAAACAAAAAGACTTGATCAAAGAAGAGTTTTAAAGTCAAAATAGCATTATCTAACTACATTTTTAATGAAGTTTAATTTCTAGGATTAGTTGAGAGTAACATTGGTGTGTGTGTGTATCAGTTTTTACTCAATCCTAAAGCTAGAAGAGAGATTACTGTGGTTGTATTGTAAGACGTTTTTGAGTTAGAGTCAATAGCTCAAAATCTTAAATGCTTATATTTTTTATTTATTGGATTTTTCTTGTCGATTAAATTAATTTGTTCAATATTTCCTTTTAGTCGTTTATGTTATTTGACTAGTATGATCTTGTGAGTGTTATTGTTTGGAGTCCAACAACTTGTATCAGAGTCTTAGGTGTGGACAGTGACAATAGCTTTATGGTTAACGTTGACCAACTACTCAATTTGAAGATTTATGATAAAAAATCTCCTATATTGCAAAGATTCTTATGATCGAGTCGATGTGGACAAAAGTATAAGAGATGATGTCCTGTCTAAATTGAAGAAGATGATAGATAAATAGTGGGAAAAGAAGAAGTGAAAAATCTTGAGAACTGTTAGACAGTAGATTGATATCAACATATTCAACTCAATAGTCTAATCCTTTCGAGATGTTGAAGAAATTGGAGGGTCTTTATAAGAGTAAGTCCGCTCACAACAAGGCCTCCTTGATCAAAAGACTTGTAAATTTGAAGTTGAAGGCAAGAAAGTTAGTGTCTGAGCATCCTAACAATTTTTAGGATATCATCAATAAGCTAACCAACAAAGATCATCGTTGATGATGAGTTATAAGCTTTGTTCTTGTTTAGTTCCTTGTTGGATATGAAGTGAATCACACGTTAATATAGACTTAATAATCGATATACAAATGCACAAGAGGGGGGGGGGTGATTGAATTGTGTATTCTTTTTCAATGATCCCCTTTTTAAGAATTTCTTTAAAACTTGCTTTTTCTCAAAACTTTTGAAAATTAGTAATGCAAAATATTTTCTAAGTTCTCATATAAAAACAGTAAGATTAAAAATTCAAAGTTGAGAGAGTCGAGAGTAGAAAGTTGGGAGAGAGTATCGACACAAAATATTTATATTGGTTCACCCCAAACTGTGGGTTACGTCCAGTCCTCAGAGATCTTTCTGAGATTTCACTATACTTCGCAAAGTTACAAGTATTCATTGACTCCGAGTCTCTTCAAGTCTCTTACAACAAGTATTCTTTTACATTTAGCCTCTTCAGGCTATCTACTTTTCTTCTTTCAACTGAAAGGTGTTTCGAGCTTTTGTTACAGATAAGAATAGCTCCATGTTTAGCACAATGAAATTTCTAACTTTTTGAATCTCACTAACTCTTTTTTTTCAAAAATCTCTAACTTTTTTTTAGTCTTCAACTCCGACTCGTATTTATAGCCTTTGTCTTCAACCGTTTCTTGGTAACTGCTTCTTTCTTCTTGTTTCTTGATCTTTGAAGAATCAGTTATTTAGTTTAGTTCTGTAACTAACTCAAACTAACTATTCATCTGTTGTGGTATCGGTTCTTCGTCTTATTTTCGACTTCTGTCTCATTTTTGTATCGTCTTATCTTTTGTATCTGCTTCTGTCTCATTTTTTCCGTCTCATTTTTGCGTCTCATTTCTTTCGTCTCATTTTTGTCTTCCTTCTCATTTTCAGCTTCCGACTCATATTTTTCCGTCTCATTTCTTTCGTCTCATTTTGTTCCATCTCATTTTTGTCTTCCGTCTCATTTTGTTCCATCTCATTTTTGTCTTCCGTCTCATTTTTAGCTTTTGTCTCATATTCTTCCGGCTCATTTCTTTCATCTCATTTTATTCCGTCTCATTTTTTTTTTGTTTCCATATCATTTTCTTTCGTCTCATTATTTGGTCTTCATCAAAATTATTAATCGTAAAGTCATTTTGACTTAACAAAGGTTGGATGCCATCTACTATGCAAGCAAGATTTTGGCAGGAGCACAATTGAATTACACGACTACAGAAAAGGAGTTGCTTGCTATGGTATTTACATTTAAGAAATTTCGTTCTTATGTTTTGGGGTCACAAGTTATTGTTTTTACAAACCATGCCACGTTATATTATCTCTTTGCTCAAAAGGATGCCAAGGCTAGGCTCATCTGATGGATGTTTCTGCTCCAAGAATTTAACATTGAGATTAAAGATAAGAAGGGAGTAGAAAATGTTATAATGAACCACCTATCCCGACTTGAAAGGGGCATCATGAAGAAGAATAGGAAATCAAGGAGAGCGTTCCTAATGAGGCTTTAATGACGGTAGAAATTTTTTTTTGTCCTTAGTTTGTAGATATGGTAAACTACCTCTCAGGTGGTATTCTTCCTTCTGATCTCTCATATCAATAAATGAATCGTTTCTTATTCCAGTGTTCTCGTTATATTTGAGATGAACCTATGTTATATAAAATTTGTGTTGACAATGTGATTCACATATGTGGCCTTAAAGATGAAAAACCTGACTTTTTGACTCAATGTCATAGTTTAGTGTATACAGGACACTATGGAGTGAACAAGATGATGACTCGTATCTTGAAATGTGGGTTCTATTGACTAAGTTTGTTCAAGGATGCCTGAAACATTATGCTACAGTGTGATAGATGCCAATGAGTGGCCACCTTATTAAAGCGAGATGAGATGGCACTTTTGAACATCATAGAATTGGAAATATTTGATGTGTAGGGTTTAGATTTTATAGGACCATTCCCATCCTTCTTAGGTAGCACATATATATTGGTTAGAGTTGATCATGTTTCGAAGTGGATTGAAGTCATAGCTACTCCAACCAATGATAGCAAAGTGGTGCAAAGATTTGTCAAGAAGATTTTCACTAGATTTTTAGTGCCTAGAGAGATAATTAGTGATGGAGGGAGTCATTTTTGCAACAAACCCTTTGAAACTCTATTGAAAAGATATAATGTGCATCATCAAGTGGCGACTCCATACCATCCACAAATGAGTGGCCAAGTGGAAGTGGTGAACAGAGAATTGAAGAAGTTGGAGAAGGTAATGAGCACTTCAAGGAAAGATTGGGCTTTTAAGTTAGACGATACACTTTGGGAGTATAAGACAGCCTTCAAGACACCCATAAGTACTACTCCATATAGACTTGTGTATAACAAGGCTTACTATTTACCTTTAGAGTTGGAGCACAGATCCTATTGGGCAATCCGAAAGTTGAATATGGATGGGAAGCTTGCGGGTGAGAAGAGATTGTTACAACTTGATGAATTGCAAGAGTTGAGATTTGAAGCTTATGAAAATGCTAAGTTGTACAAAGAAAAAGCAAAAAAGAGGCATGATGCTCACATTAAAAAGAAGCAATTTAAGAGTGGGGAATTGGTGCTTTTATTCAATTCACGACTTCAGTTATTTCCCTAAAAGCTCAAGTCAAGATGGAGTGGACCCCATCAAGATCCTTGAAGTGTTTCCCTATGGAGCTTTGGAGTTGGAAAATGAAAAGGGTGAAGCATTCAAGGTCAATAGGCATAGATGCAAGCCATACTATTGAAGGACATACTCACAAGAAAGGGAAGTCATCTCTTTCCTTTCTTCCCCCCTTTCATGAATGCATGTGGAATGGTCAAGCTAATGACCTTAACTTAGCATGTTTACCTTTGTTTTGCTTGTCTTTGATTACTTCTTTGTTTGATTTGTTTTTGATTATTTTTTGTTTGAGTTTACTATGATTTCTTGGTGTTTAATTGGGTTTTGTTTGAGTTCTAACTTGTTTGCTCTTAAATTTCTTATTGGTTGGGTGATTTTAATGTCTTTGCAGGTTGCTTGAATGTTGGGAATGCATGTTAAGCTTGAAAGAGGGCTAAGAATTTGGAAAATCAAGATTGGGTGTCTATACAGTGCCCATAATCGTGGGAATGGGTCTGTTTCCCACAAATGTGGGAAGGCTCTTTAGAAAGTTTTTGAAGCCTTAACCCACGATCGTGGGAAGCACAAGGATTCCTACGATTGTGGGATCCCCAGTTGAAGGATTTTAAAAATCTCTCCTTCTTTGTTCTTTCTTCATTTTCTCACATTCTCTCACTCCAAAACCGACACCCACTCACCCAACCCTCACAAATCCTTCATCTTTTCCCCAAATCTTGGTGTTTTCTGAACTTTTCCATCATTATTCACTCTCTTAACACTTATTTCACATTACCCACTCAAAATTCCAAGGATTTGGTATGTTTTTTTCTCGCCCCCCCCCCCCCTCAAATGTGCTAACCTCTCTCAAATGGCTGCAAAGAAGCCTGTAGTTAGTAAACAACCGACCAACTACGCCTTTAAGTATCCGGAGAAGGTAAACATGATATGGCGTAACTTTTCACACCCCATTCCTTATTTTTTTGGAAAAAAGAAGGTATGAGATTCTAGGATTTTAAGGATAGAGAGTTATTGCCTCCTAGGTACTTTGATTTTAACTTGTTAGAAATTCTATGACTAAAGGGTAACATTTAAAGACTAGCTGCAAATATTAGTTAGGGTCATTTAATTCATTATGATGTATCGACATACCCTATAATGACTATAGAATCTTTCATCACTACGTGCTACAATACTAAAATGGATACATTCTGGTTTAGGATAGTGGCCATGCATATAGACTGGATTATAATGTCGTTCATGCATTTTTTTAAATTATTTAACACCAAATTCTTAGATGACCATGATGATTTTAATGTGGATGATTATTGGAAGATCCTTATGGGTGAAAACACTTTTTGACTCTAGGAATGAACCCAACACTTTGATTCGTAGCACTGAGCACTTACTTCTATACAAGTTTATGCCCTAATTTTTTTTAACAAAACTGAAAGCAACAAGTGTTCGACTAAGGAAATTTTCTTTCTTTGGTGCATGGAACATAAAATTAAAGTGAATACCCCTAATCGTATTTTTTGATCTATTGTGGGTTCCATTACTAAGAAAAGCTCATATTTTGGCATGGCTTACATTGTTACTACTTTGGCTTTGTATTACAATCTTGATGTCGATGGTGTATGTATAGCTAGATTAGATATGTTTGATATATCTCATTTGAGACGCTCTGAAATTTTGGAGTCCCATTCTATAGAGCTTTGAAATCCTCAAATGTGCACTACTATTAAGAACAGGAAGAGTAAGGATGCAGCCACTTCTCAACTATCCTCCTCTCAGGTTCCCCCATAGGCCCAAGAAAAAGTAATTGAAGATGAACCAACTGTAGTAGTAGATGTCGATAAGTTCCAGCAAATCTTCAACTAAATGGTTGAAAACCATCAATAAATGACACTGCAAATTAATGAGCTCGGAACCTAGATGAGACAAGTGCATAAGGAGCAGTGGTACATCAAAAAGAAATTCCTCAAGTTCATCTAAATGAAGAACATTAAAGTTCCTTCCCCTTCGCCTTCTCCACCACAATCTCCATAAAGATTTCTTACCCTTTATTTTTTCTATTGTTTTATTTACCTTGTTAGTTGTTTTAATTTCTTGTTTGTTTAAAGTTGTGTTTTGTGTTTTAGTTTTCTTTTATGGTTGCCTTGTCACATTAAGATTGATGTGTTGTTCAAGTGTGGGGAGGTGACATTTGTTTTGTCAACTGCATTATTTTGTTTGTTTTAGTCACTGTTTGCATTTCGCTAATTAGGATACATGTTTTAGGCATATTAGGTTGTTGTTTTATGTTAGCAATGGAACCACACTTGAAATATTTTGATTTGTTTTGCTATGAGATTCTTTCATGCTAGTTGGAATGAGATTGAATGCATACTTGAACATAGATTAAGCTACTTGAGTAGATAGTAAACCATGTTGAGTGATGAAAAGTAATTGGTTCCATAAGCTTACTCATAATTTGACACTTGAGAAATGAGGTAGTGTAGAGACACATAATGAATTTTCATTTGTGCCAATGTAAGGATTGAACCTAAATACTCCATCTATAGTCATTTTATTTCTTTGTTTGTGTGATGCTTCCTTAGGTTATCACCTTCAGAACTTGCTTTAAATTGGTTTCATTCTACTGGATGCATGCTTAATAGAGATGATTAAGGCCCTTTTGTGTTAATCTTTGGCTTAAGTGACCTACCTTTTATTATTCTTTGTAACCCCTTTGAGCCTTAACCCTTTTGTTTCTTGAAAACACCCCACATTTAAAACCTAAAACCCTATTAACCTACCCATTCACAAGCTTAGTAGAGTATTAAATAATGTATTAGTTTGGTATTTTTGCTACTTTTTTTTCAAGATGAGTTAAGTGATACTTTTACTCTTGGATCATATTGCATTTAGTTGGGTTTTTTTTCATTGTTTCTTCAATTGTTGAAAAAAAAGAAAAAGGAAGAACATTTTAGTAGCATCAATAAGTGCAGAGTAGTAGTATATTTACATTTTGTATCTCAAAAATCTGTGTTTATCCCTTGGTTCACTTATTACTTTATGAATGCTTGTGTTAAACCTTTTACGTTGTTTGAACCACCTTAACCCTTACCAAATTATAACCCAAAGTAAGTCCTTTTGATCTATTTATACATGTAATCATTGTATAGGAGAATTGGTGTATTAGCAAGCCTATGGTAGTGTAGTTTCGTATAGAGAGCTTAAGCAAAACACTGACCATCAAACACTTGAGAGAAATCAGCAAAACCGTGAGGAAGATTCATTTTACGTTTACACTTATCTTTAAAAGAAGGTTCCATAAGTTGATGTTGCTTATGTACACTAATGAAAAGTAGCCATGACATGTGTAGTACCTTGACATTTGAGTTGGACAAACTTTAAGGGATTTCATGTTTTGATCTTTGTGAAAATGAAGTGATGGAATTGATTAGTTGTGTTTGATGTGGCTTGAGGAAAAGAAAATATTTAAATATCGGGAAGTTGATAGTTGTGCATTTGTTTGTGTTTTTCTAACTATTCGGCAAGTGTTTCTTGCATAATAGGTTATTATTGTTGTGTTTTAAGACTTATTTTGTATGTTTAAGCTTTATGGTTGTTCTTTTATGTTTGATGTTTATTTAAGGTAAGAATTGATCATTTTGAAGTAGGAATGGAAGATGGCCACCTTTGTGATTGAGCTAGGACCAATAGAGGAGAAGAGAAGTGGAGGAGTTGTAAAACAAGAAACCACGATTGTGGGATTCATGCTAATTCCCATGACCATGGGATCCTTAACCTAGAGAGACAAATGGGTTTCACTTATTTTTAGGTTCTTGTGATTGCATAAGGGCATAAATCCCTAGGGCCGAAAAGGGTTTCGTGAAAATACTTATTGAGCCAAAAATAAAGAGAGGTAGAGAATCAAGATTTCCATTCCAAATTGGGCAAAGAGCACACCAACTCTAGATATTTTAGATTTGGGCAAAGAAGAGGAGGAGCTTGCTTCATCTAGTTATTTCGTTTTTCTCTTCTAGCATCTTTATTATGGATTTTCTTGTTGTTAGGAATGTTAATGACATTATGAGTGGCTGAGTTATTTGTAAAGATTACTTTTAAAATACTTATTGAACTCCTACTTTGTTGATTTGAATGAAAGATGTTTTTGATGATGTTGAGCTTATACCTTGCAATATATTGAGAAATTGAGTTGGGTAAATTATGTAGGGTTATACAATGAGAATTGGCACTCTATAGACCTACATTCATCAAGTTAATTGATTAGTTAGTGAAAGATCTTGGCCAATTAGTTGATTACCCATAGGATAACTTTATAACTAACTAATTGGTGAACTGATTTTGTAGATCGAGAGATTGCTTAATCATTTCCATTTAATTTGTCTAGGGACAATTAATTACACCTTGAGATAGGAAGTTAATACATTAGGACATCTTAGGTGAGACACAATTCAATTAACAAGGTAGGAGGGAGATAAGATAGTGAAAAAGTGATCTCTAATTGTTGAATCTTGAATTCCAAGTTCCTGTGTTTTTGCTTTATCATTTGTTCATTGTTAGTTGATTGATTTAGTTTAATTTTCATTTTATATTTATTAAAATTGATTCTCAAACAAAACAACCTGAATTAAGTAGCGTCTAAATACAATCTCTGAGGAATCGATATTTGTTCTTTACTACAAGTTACACCCTTTATACTTGTGGTTTTGAGCGTAAAATTAGTGAATTGATTTTACAATCAAAGGGGATCGACACCTATTATACTACAGTCATGACCCATGCGCTTGCAGTATTTGAGGTCTTATAAATTTTAAAGCTCGAACGACACAATCAAGTTTTAGGCGTCGTTTTCAAGGAGGCGTAGATTAGTTTAATTCTTATTGTCTAAGGCTTTTTCACCATCTTTTGTTAAACAAATAGAAGTTAGGTATAAAATAGACGACACATCAACTTGGATATCACCAGAAAATAATGGGGAATCTCAAGATTTGAACACTAAAAAGAAATGGAAAGAACGATGGTGAAGGAAATACATCATAGAGAGCGAAAAACCCTTAGAAACGTTATGAGGCCACAACTTAATGCCCATCGTTAAGGGATTATGCGACCATGATGTAAGTGGATACATTTAAGATCAAACCATCATTTCTAAACATGTTGCGAATCATGTGAAATATAATTGGTTAGCCAATGAGGATCCCAATGCTCATTTAGCTAATTTTTTAGAAATTTGTGACACCTTCCGATATATTGGGATGTTAGAGGATGTTGTTAGGATGAGGCTCTTTCCCTTTACACTTAGGGATCGAACCAAAACCTGGTTGAATTCTCTCCACCCATCCAACATCTCAACTTAGGAGCAATTGACGTGAGTTTTTCTATATAAGTATTTCCCTCTAAACAATATAATAAGACTAACGCTGAAAATTATCAATTTCCAGCAGAATGACGGGGTTTTTATATGAAGCGTGGGAGCAGTATACGAATTTGCAAAGGAGTTATCCTCATCATAACCTACCCAATGAATTCCTATTACAAACCTTCTACACTGTATTTAATCCACCCACAAGGAGCACCATAAACATAACTATTAGAGGATCATTCATGAGGAAAAAAGTTGAAGCAGTACACGATCTATTAGAAGACATGGAATACACTAGTTGTCTTTAAACATTAGAACAAAGTAGACAACAGACAACCTTTTAGAACCCAGGAGGAACGATTGCCATAAATTTAATGACAACATTGCAGGCTGAGATTGACAACCTAACCAAACAATTGCATAGCCTGAAAGCCACCTCTTCCTCTCTGGTCATATCAATGCAGCACAAATATGAGTTATGTGGATAAGAGAGCTATATCGTAGCTGATTGCTTCTTAGGGGAAAACAACAACATGGAGAAATTCAACTTTAATGGAGCACAAGTTGGTCAGGGAGATAGCAATCCTTATTCCAACACATACTAGTCAGGCTGGCATAACCACCCAAATTTTCATTGGTCTAACAATACGAAGATTCAACCTAGAAATCAAGGGTCACGTGGATATCAACAGGATAAATACAATGACTATGATTCAAAACTGGACAAGATCATGGACAAGCCCATAAGTATGGATGAGGCCCAGAAGAGGTTAGAAGAGCAAATTGACCAAGTAACAAGAACGTATGCCTCTTCTATTCTCAGCCTAAAGGTTCTACTAGAATAGCTCGCTAATATGTTATGTAAAAAAAGCATAAGAAGTCTTTCGAGCAATATCGAAGAATATCCAAGAGAGCAAGTTAAGGCTATCACACTTAGGAGTGGGAAAGAGTTAGGATATCCAATAAATAGACCAGCTAAAACTCACTCTATAGAATACCAAGAAAAGTAAAAAAAAAAGTATGAAGAAAAGAATGAGGACCCTCAATATGTTCCTCCTCCGTCTTACCCACAAAGAATATCATTCATATGAGTTGATGATGTCAAATCTTCAAAGGATTATGAGGAAGATGAACAAATGACAATGGACATCAAGTTTTAAGAAGCTATGAAAGTCTCTGTTCGTGAAGCAAAAGAAGAAGAAGAAAAAGGAGTGATTAAGGAAGAATAAGAGCAACTCACCCTTTTACCAAACAAACTACTAGACTTAATAGAAGATTTAGGGAGTTTTGTTATTCCCTATTTTATTGATAGTTTGTTAGTGAAAAGGACATTACTGAAATTAACTGGTTTTCTCATCTTTATCAATATTGTCCTTCTGACCATTTTCCAATTTATAGCTTACTCATAGGCTAGAAATTTAATGTTGAATGAGAAGGGTGGAAGAAAGCCACTCATAATTGATCTTGGCTAAGCTTCCAATGATGCAAGGTCAAGCTAGTGACCCTAAATTAGCACATTTAGTAATTAGATTTAAATTGTTGTGAACTTAGGTTTGTTTTAAATAATAAAATAAGCTTGTAATGATGTGGAATGGTTAGATTGCTAACTCTTTTATTCTTTTTGAAGCAATGATAAGAAAGGGAACCTAGCTTAGTGTCAAATGCATTAGGTCTCCATCTCTGACACCATCCCCACCTTAGTCACCCTGATGAGTTCTTATTCTAACCCTTCTCTTTTCATTTTTGTTAGCATTTTCTTCTTTTGTTTTTCGTATTTTGTGTTTTATTTTCCCTGGTGTGTTTATGTACCCTTCTCACATTGAGGACAATGTGTTGTTCAAGTGTGGGGAGGGTTGTGTGTTTTGCTTTAAGTATGAATTTTTCATATTGTTATATTAGTGTGTTAGGTTGCATATTGTGAATTGTGTGAATTTATTGATGGCTTAGATGGATTAAAATTGATTTAATTTTGAACACAAACTATTAGGTTGTGAAGGTCATTATCTTGTGAAATTAGTGATCTAAGTTCTTTGGCTAAAATATGAAAGTTAGTTAGGATTTAGTGTTAGTTTATCACCCTATAAGTTGTCACGTTCATTCATAATTTTAGGTCATTTAACTAAGTAGCTTAGTATTTTATTTCATGAAAATGAGTAGCAAAAGCAACAAGGTAGGCATTAAATAAAATTTAAAAGAATGTGTGTTTGTAAATTTTATATAAATAACTACTCTGCTGGGTTTCGGGTTATGAATAGAGCTTGTAGCCAGTTGAGAACAAGATGTAGTCGAGTAATTGGATTGACACACTTCACAAATGCATGCCTTCGCATCAAAAGGCTATAATGACGTTCCAACCAAGAAACATAATAAAAACATGACTTAGTCGAGTAACCAGATCGACATTCACCACTAATGTTTGCCTCCGTGTAAAAAGACTAGGCCCATGTCAGCAAAAAGTAATTAAAAAATGTGTTTTCTAATAAAAACCTATTGAAGTTGTAAGTAGCCTAATTTTTTATAAAAAAATACTTAGGATTAGTTACAAAGTTTGAATGACTAAATAATCACTAATGTGTGTTTACAATTGAAAAAGGTGAATAAACTTCACATTTAGGTCTTGATTAATATGTATATCTAGTCCAAAGCTCCTAGACGCAGATTTTGCATGTTAATGATTTGGAATAACTTGAATGATTGTGTTTAGAAATAAATTTGATTCATGAAGTTGAAGCCATTGTCTCATTATTGCAATGTGTGCTTTGTGATTTTGTGTTATTTTTTATTTTGTTTGCTTGAGGATAAGCAAATGTTTAAATGTGGGGATGTGATAAGTGTAAATTGCATTATGTTTTAGGGCATAGTTTGATATGTGTTTACCTTTTAATTCGATCACTTAGTATGTGTTTAGCTTAAAATTGTATTAGTTTCTGATTTATTTGTGTTTTAAGAATTTTATAGGTTAATACAAATCTTTGAGCTTAAATATTATGTTTTTTTAGATACCTTGATGTGTTTGCTAGTGTTTTAGGGTCAATATCAAAGAGCAGAGGAGTTTTAGAGGGAATTTAGGCCACAACACACAGCCCACATTCATGGCAGGTAGGTCATGATCATGACAGCAGCTCCAAGTTTGGCCCACGATTGTGATAGAAGGCTTAGATGTGAGCCACGATTATGTCCTGCAAGGTCACGGTTGTGGTCTACATTAAGCAAACGCGCAGACTCTTGCGAAGTTCAGGCTTCAAGGGATTTTTTGGACCTTTCAAACCCTTAAAATACCCTAGGATTACCTAAAACATAAAAGAGTATAAAAAAACATAAAGAGATATAGAAAAGGAGCTTCCGTTCAACCACTGTTGAAACCCTAAAGGGAGAATACCAAAAGAGAGAAAAAAGGAGAAGGAAGACAAAGACAAAGCTAACTCGATGTGCTTCTTAGATCAGGAGGTTTTTCGAAGCTGTTGCCTTCCATCGTCTATTCCAAGTTGTATTCCTTTTTCATTTTGATTTTATTTTTGTATAGAATTGATATGGATAGTATAATGATAGAATTTGGAATATTAATGATGTTCTAAACTCTCCTTAGAGATTTTATTTTGATTTAATGATAATTTATTTGAATGTTTGTATTGGATGAATGTCGTGATTGTGTTCTTGCATAATTCATGATTGTGTTCTTGCATAATTCGATAATAAACTGAAAGGGTGAACCGAATGAAAAATGATTAAATCGGATTAGTGAGAGTTAAGCAATTTAATAGACATTGTGATAAATCATATTGGTAATTATGCGGAGAGAGATCTCGTGTGATATTTCGATAGTTTATTAGAGTGCTTCAGATCTAATTATGGTTGTGGATAATTTGTGAATTGAGATATTGCAAATTCCATAATCTGATTAGGGTTTATAATTAGGGGTTTAATGGTTATAACTTGAGAGAGAGTAATCAACCCTAAGATTGTCTAGAACCAACACCCATTAACATATAATCTGCTAGGTTAGCATTAATGATAAGTGAAATCTCCTTTCTCATAAATTGGTAAATTCCCTAGGTTAATTTCTATTATGATTACATATTGCTCAATTGTTAATTCCTTGGTGTTTAATTTTTGGCTTAAGTGGTTGAATTCAATTCTCGTGATTACTTTCTGTTGTATTGTTTATTTTGAGTTTTATGTATTATTAGCCTTAGATTAGTCCCTCTCCTCGTGGGATCGACTACTCTTATACGATAGTCGCGACCCATGTCCTTGCGATATTTGAGGACTTATAAATTTTAAAGCTCGAATGACATGATTAGCAAGCTATAATCATGAACTTGTAAAAATGTTTCATGCTATTCAGCTTTGTTTCTTTTTCCTCATTTCATCCTTAAAATCCTTCCATACCTTATAATTATATTATCACCTCCTTGTGCCTGCCTTCCATCACATTCCCATGTCAACTAATCCTCAATTTCCCCAAGATATTCAACTGGACTCGAAACATGCACAAAAAAAGGATGCAAAACCTATTTACTACAAAATATGACATAACAAAATGATAAAAACCATGGGTTACCTCCCATACAATGCTTCTGTTACTATTGGTAGCTCGAAATGCTTCTGTTTCTCATAGTGGTTTAAAAGAGTTGCATAATGGAAAAGCTATCATAGGTCTTATGAATTGCAAATGAGCTACCAAATTGTAATTTTCACCACCCTTCTTCTTCATCCTCTTTTTCTGCTTATTCCTTCGAGATTGTGGCTTTTCAGGTGAATCCTTGTGATCGTCACTATGTTTAACCTCTTCATGAGACTTGTTCTCTTAATGATGTTTACAAAATTGGAAGAACTTCTTCTATCCTTGGAAACATTAAAGGACACCTCCTTATTCCCCACCTTTAGAGTTAACTTGCCTTCATCAACATCTATAATGGATCAGGTGGTGGCTAAAAATGGTAGTCCAAGGATGATTGGTATCTGCAAGTCTTCTTCTATGTCCAAAATGACAAAGTCCATAGGACAGGAAAATTTTTCTACCTTAACAAGAATGTCCTTGATTATACCTCTCAGACGGAGAATTGATTGATCAGTCATCTATAGACTCATCATGGTTGGTGCTATTCCTCCTAACTTCATCTTTTGGCATAAAGTGCAAGGCATCATACTTATGCCAGCTCCTAAGTCTGCAAAAACATTATCCAATTTCACATTACCTATAGTGTAAGGAATGTAAAATTCCCCTGGATCATTTTATTTCCATTGTAGTTTTTCCAGCTCTCTTATATAGATTAATCTCTCTTGTATGGATTCCATAAAAGTGAATTATGTTTTTAGCTTCTCTATTACCTCATGGACTTCCTTCAACTCCATTTCTTTTGACTTCCATTATGCTAGACTGGGGTATGGGATTGCAAATCAATACTCCTTGATTTCCTTCAGGTTATATTCATTCAACAAGTGATTTTTGTCAACCCTTTTCTTTTCCTTTTCCCTATCTTCTTCAGCTTGGTTTAGCTTCTCCTCAGCGGCCTAGGTAATAACCATGATTCTTTCCTTTGGGATTGTTTCTTTGTTGTCTAGAAGGCTTCCCAAATTTACTATAGACGGTGCATCTACCAACTGGCCCATTTGGAATTCCAAGTTATGAATGGAGGATACGTGATTTTTTATCACTTGTTGAATTTTTTTTTTCTAATCTCTTATATGCATCATCCATGCTTCCAATCTTATCTAGGATTTTTTCTAATTTGGCGCTCATGGAGCTAGGTTTCTCCAGCCCTTAAGGTTGGAATTGCCTTCCATCATTGTTTGATCACGAAAATTTTGGGCGGCTCTTCCACCCAGGAATGTACGTGTTCAAATACGGGTTGTTCACTCCTCTACGACCAAAATGTGCTCCTATATACTTAGCTTTCTTTGTTTCAGTACATTGCATCAGGAACTAGTCTATAGTATTATGATTATCCTTGCCACATAACTCATATCTTTGATGAATGGCCTTAATAGGGTTGAAGAGGAAGATTTCATGTTGTTTAGCTGTCATTTCAAGTTGTAGATTTTATTTTGCATTTCTGTGATTAGGTTGATGGCTAAATCTCCTTTTTCTCGCAGAGGATTTTGGGTTGTCTACTTCAGTTATTCATCCACAAATAGCTATTACTGGCCATTTCTTCAAGCAACTCCTTCGCTTCGTCAACAGTCTTTCCCATAAGTAATCTGGCTGCTACATCTATGCTACCTCTCATAGGTGGATTGACTCCATTGTAGAGGATTTGCAAGAGAAATTATTTTGGTAAGTTATATTATGAATACCTCCTTTACAAATCCTTATATCTCTCCCACGCCTCGTATAGTGACTCCCCATCTCTTTGTTGGAAGTTCGTGATTCTTTTATCATCTTCATAGTTTTAGTGAAGGAAGAATACTTGTCCATGAATGCATGTACCAATTGCTCCCACGTTGTGACATTCGAGGGACTGACAGAGTGATACCAAGCTTTCGCTTTATCCCTTAGTGTGAAAGGAAAGAGCGTCATCCTAATCGTGTCTTCTTACATCCCATGATATCAAAAGGTATCACATATTTTAAGGCAGTTCAAAATATGTGCATTCGGATCTCATTGTTAAATCTATAGAATTGCACATTTGTTTACAACATGTTCAGTAAGGCCAGTTTATTCTCAAAAGAGGGTACTTGAATAAGTGGTTTAACGACACCTTGTTTGGTCACATTAAGTCATGATCTTATGAAATCCGTAAGGGTCTGAGGTTAGTTCCCTTGATTTCCTCCAAGTCGAAACTCTTTATGAAATTCCTCAGCCATTGATTCTTCAATTTCTTCTTCATGGCATTTGGCTCTTCAAATGGCTCATTTCAAGCAAGTGATGTTAAGTGCTAGGGTTTCAACAATCTGACTTGAAATTTGAGTGACTCTTGTGTTTATGCAAATGCACGGAAACAAGAGTGATGAAAACACCTTAGAATACAAAAACTAAACTAATCCTACTACTTCCTGATAACAACGCCAAAAATTTTGTCGGTGTAGTATGTGAGGTGTCAATCCCTCGAGGAGTTGTCGAACTAATCTAATTCTAAGTTATCTAAAACCTAAAGAATTATTGAAATGGAAATAAAAGCAAACAGAGAAGTAAATATGTGAAGATGATTAATAGAAAATTAATTTATAAAATTAACATAAACGGAATCGAATATTGAGCACCATCAAATTCACAATGGGAAGTCACATAAGAAAAATTACTAAATTATGAGAGGGGGATTTATCATATCATCAATGATAACCTAATGAATTTTGTGTTAATGTGGTGTCAATTCTAGACTATTGAAGGATGAATTACTCCCTCTCGAGTTATGATCACTAAGCCCTCAATAAGTCACGTTACTAAACATGTATCTTTTGATTAACAATTAGTCCATAACTTAATCAAAATTTAAGCATTCTATTAAACAATTAGGTCCTCACATGAGATCTCTCTTTGTATAATTACCGATTTGATTATTTACGTGACCTATTGTCCAATTAAATCTCATTAACCAACCCAATTATTTTATATTCGGTTCACTCTCTCGATTTATTATTGAAGTATGAAGATACAACAAATAATCACAACACCCAAATGAATTAAAACAAAAACAACTAGATTAACATTGAATCAAGTTTAAATCCCTAAATAAAGTTAGAACATCATCATCAATCGTAAATCCATCAAAATCATCGTATCCATCTTACACATTCAAAAAAGAAAAATGCCAAATATGAAAGTAGCAGCAGTAAAAGTCCGCTCCTCTTTCCTCTTCTCTCTCTTCTTCTTCTTTCTTCTTGGAGTTTTCCCAAAGTGGAAAAATTTTCCATCCCTTAAGGATCTTTCTCTTTCTTTACATAGTCTTTTCCATTTCAACTAAACCTTAGCGTTTTCTCAAGTCCAAAAGGTCCCAAATGTCCCTTAGTAAATAGCGTTCAGAAGGCTATCTGCATTGTTTGTCGCACAAGCCATGATCGTGGCACTAAATTTTTGCATTTTGTCACAATCGTGGTAGACTACCTGGCTTAGGCCACAATCGTGGCCCTGAGCCTTGCTCTGAGCTTCCTCCAAATTCTCTCTATTCTTTGATATTTGATTTAAAACACTAATAATCACATCAAGACATCGCAAATAGACAAAATTTAAGCTCAAAAGCATGCTCTAACCTATAAAAGTTTCAAAACATAAATTTCTATCTAAATAACACCATCCTAACCTAAACATGCACTAATCATTCATTTTAAAAGCTAACACACACTAAACTACCCATTAAAACATTATGCAGCCTACCACTATCAAGGACCATGACATGTGAATCATAAACCCTTTCAAGTTCAACCTTAAAGGCCTAGGATTAAATTTAAAGATCTTAAACACACCAACATTCCTATATAGATCTATATACATGACATACCCCTTGATTATTAGACCATTGAAGGCTTCAGCAACCTTGCCAGCTTAATTGGAAGACCTTTGTGTCTTGTTAGACTAAAAGGATTAATTTTACAAGAATATGCATAACAATGGAGGCGCTCACAGTCTTACCTAATGAAGTTATTGTAATGAGGTTTAATGGCAGCATGGATCTTATGGAGGATAGAGTCAAAGTAACCTATGCTTGCAGACCTCCCAGGTTGAAATCTAAAGAGTCTTGGAAGCCAACAGGTAGAACTATCTTAACTGGAAGCTATGAGAAACTTATTTAAGAAGATCTACACATAGCTCATCAATCAGATTCTGTTGTAGAGAATGATGTTACTAGTTCTACTGAAGTTATTCCAAGATCAAGGAAATATAATGAAGACTTAGTTGTTTTAAATGAAAATCATTCTCTTAATGAAGTTGTTGCAATTTCAAATTTACCTAATCTACACCAGAATGTTCCCAATTCTGGTATTGCCTCAGAAGTTGCTGATAATTCTTTAGATATTGGTTATGTGGAGCATAATGTGATTCCTAATGTAATAGTAGTGACCCCAACAAAATTGATTCCTCTAAGTCAGTAGAAAAAACTTGTTTATCTGATAAAAAAGAGCTTGAGGAGGCTGACACTAGTCTTATTTCTATTCTCCATAATGAAAATGTTCAAAAAGAAGCTGATAATGGTTTACAAGCCCTTTCTCATATTGATAAGGAATCTTTCCAGGTTGTAAAAAGTAGAAGAAAATACCAAAGAAGCAAAGGTTAAAACTCCAAAATAAAAACCATTAAATGTCTATTAAATTTTGGAATGTTAGAGGTTTAAATAGCTCTATAAAATAGCATGCTTTGAGGGATTTTGTTTTTAAGTAACAACCTTTTTTACTTGCTATTTTGGAAACAAAAATAAAGTTAGAGTATATTAAAAAGCTTGAAATTTTAGGAAAGCAATGGAATTTTATCTATAATTACTCTCACCACATTCTGGGCAAAATCATCATCTATTATAACTTAGACATAATTGAAGTGGAGATTTTGAGGATTTTTAATCAAATGATGCACTTAAAGATCTCCTTTAAAGTTGAAAAGGCAAGAAAGTGATCATCTTGCTTATAGTAGTTTATGCTAGCAATTTTTCATTCCAAAGGAATGATTTAAGGAATGTTGTATCTAATTATATTGATTTTTCTTTCCTTGATATCTTGATTTTAGTTACAAATTCTTGCGTTTTTATCCAAATTTGAATTGAATTGAATGAAAATGGAGTAAATATTGCATGAATGTTGAATGAAGTGTCTTGTAAATGTTGCACGAAAACAAGAAAAATTATGCATGAAAGAATCAATGATGCATGGTTTTAATTAATTAATGCAAGTTAATGGACTCACACCTGTGACTTGCAGTCGAACCTATGACTCCCACAGCCACGGATCTGATAACATTTTCTTTAATTGTATTAATATTACATGTCCTCTGTAATGGCGGCATGAAAACCTAACCTTAGCCTCACACTACAAATAGAAAACGAAGAATGTTGGAGGCGGACATTCACACACAGACAAAGAGAAAAAGAGATAAAAAAGGAGGCTGGAGGCAAAAAGAAGACGAGTCGATAAGGAAGAAGAAGAGAAATAGTAGTAGATAGAGAGAAGGCAGAGTAGAGCTAAAGCCAAGGGAGCGTTCATTTTTCTAGGTGATAGTAAACAGAGGTAGAGGGTGAGAGCTAAAGCCAACATCCTCATCTGACCACCTATTTGTTTGCAATCCCTATTTCATCTCTGTTCCTTTATAGGACTCGTTTGTTGAACTTATTTTTCTTGTTATAATTGATAATCCATTTCATTTTTACTTTGTTTATTACTTTAATACTTTTCTATTAATGTTAACTGTGGGATTGAAGTATACGTAGATGATAAAACTTGTTTACTCCATGATGGGCTGATTCTTTTTCTTGCGAATTAATGAATCTAGTTTAGTCAACTATGCACGATTGAGTTACTATTTTATTATCTTATTATTTTCTATAGTTTCTAAGTTTATTGGATGTAATAGTGTGGCCAACCTTTACATCATTTAGGTATTAAACGAAGGATCGAGAGAAGAAGTTTAATATTAGAACGAGAAACTATAGATGCTTGGGTTAAGAATTAGAAATATATTAACTTAAGTGGGTGATTATTAGTTAGGTCTTTATAATTAATTTGGAAAATAACCTATCGAATACAAAAGTTAGATTTATTTTATTGTTTGAACGAACTTAAAGCCCAATTGGTAATTTTAGCAAGACAGATATCTAATCAATTCATCTTAGTCATGCATGGGAGATTAAATTAGTGAAGTTAATTTCTCAAAACCTTTCCATACCGATTAATCAAATTGTTTTGCTTCCAGTTAAATTAATTTAGTTTTTAGTCTGATTGTGTGATTTTCTTTAAGCCTTTACTCAACAAATCGGGATAGAATGTTTAGGATTGCATTTTTTATTTTTCTTTAAGATTAATTTGAGTGAACTAATTTCACCTCCTTGAGAAATGACCCTGGGTAATCAACTACAACTACCTCGTATATTTGTGAGTAGGATATCCTAGGTATTTTTGGAACTTATTTTGGCACAACAATTTTTTGACTTTCCTGTCGGGGAGGTGTTTAGTGTTTAGACTTAAATTAATTTTAATCGTTGTGTCTATTCATGCATACATTTTTATAGTGTTATTTCATTGAATTATTTTACCAGCTTTTGTTACTAATTCAGTGTTGTCTTTCTTTTGTTTATGCGAGGAAGGAGATGTCGGGAAAGTGTTCTCACCCCCTTTATTGATAATGTGCTCCAAATAAGAGAACCTCAAAGGGACTTTGAAGACAATCTCGAGGAATCTAAGCCTAAAGATCAAAAAATGAGTGAAAGGAAGCCAATAACGATGGAGTACATTATATCAATCGTTGGTACTACCACTTCTTGCGTATGTTTGGGAGAGGCAGCCAAAAACTAAGAATTGAAGAGCATCCACTATAACATATTGTCATCTTTCTATGGGGTTCCCAATGAAGACCCTTTAAACTTCATTCAAGAGTTTTATACCACTTTCAAGACATTTCCTTTGGATGAACTGAACAAAGATCATATCAGAATGAGTTGTTTCCCATACACGTTGAAAGATTGGATCAAGCCATGGTTGATGACCCTTCCGTCCAATTCATTGACCACATGGGAGGAGGTGTACAATAAATTCATGGAAAAATTTTATTCCCATCAAAAGATCTCTGAGTTGCAGATGAAGATAGCTACCTTCACTCAGATGGAGGGAAAGCCATTCCATAAGCCGTGGGAACGCTTCAAACTCTTGCTAATACAGTGTCCACACCATAATTTTCCACTTCACATGTAGAACCAATTCTTCTATGATAGATTAACACAATAGCGTCAATACATAGTGGACAATACACTAAAAGGAGTTGTGGGAGAGAAAATTATCGAAGAGACATATGGAATATTTGAAATGTTAGAGGCTAATTCTTAACAAAATAGTGTAAAGGGGATAAAAGTTGGAGTTCATGAAGTGAAAATGAACTAACAAATGGCTATGTAATTGGCTGAGTTAATAAAGCAAGTGAAAATTCTAATGTTCCAAATCAAGAGGTATGTGGTATATGTGGAACTTATGTTCATGGAGCTAATGTTTATTCGTATTCTTTTTAATCTTTTGCAGGTGAAGAAGAATAAGTGAACTCACTTAATGGTTTTTCAACCGATGTTACAAAATGATCCATATTCGATCACCTACAACCTTGGATAGAGAAATAACCCCAACTTTTCATAGAAGACAAACAATCTACCATTGCAATTTGATTGGCTCTTTCGTTCAATCTTAAGATCAGTACCTTGGAAACCGAATCAAAAGTTTAAATCCAAGGATTGCAATACAGGATGCAACCTCAAGTTGTCTCACTTAATCGGAACCTAAGGAAAAAGGTCTAAGCTAGCCTAATTGTCAAAAATCCAAACAAGTTTGATAAAAGGGGGTGTGGATCATTGGTAGGAATTAAGAAAATTAACTAAATTGAAGAAGAATGTATAAACATGTATTTTTGGATTTTTGGGAAAAATAGAAAGTGAAAATTCAAACAATAATCGAATATGATAAAGTCCTCTTGAAAACAAACTTTGGCTATCATAGTTCAAAACAAATCTTTCGGGAGTGAAATTCACTAAGTTTTCGAATAACAAACCTTAAAGAACCCTTTAAGTCCAAGATTTTAATCAATGAACTCCATTTCTTAAAACCTTGTTAAATGCATCTCAGTTTGTGAAATGGACAAGTTAATGAAAGTGGTCAAATTGGATCAAGCATTATCTCAATATCAAACCCAACTAGGCAGATAAAAGAGGATTAACACATTCACCAAAAAGACATATATGAAACTTCATATATTAAGCATCAAAGTTCTACATATAAGCAAATCAATAACACAAGACATCGTTCAACACTTGATTAAACTCTAACCAAGATAATTTAACTACACGGTCGTAAACCCTAACTCAGAAATTTACAACTATGCAGTTAAACTTGACAATGTAAAATAACTCCCCTTTGAAGCCTGGTGAACTCAAGCCATCACTATATCTTTAAGAGGAAATGGTGATTTAGCCGTGCATGACTTTGGAAATCCTCACAACTGAAAGAGATCCGATTTCACCCATGGTAGCAGCAGCGATAGTTAGTAAAATTGACAACGAAGGTAGTCGGAGGTGATGGATAAAGGTCGACGGTGAGAGGAAATGATCATGTGGGTGTTGGCCGAGGGGCTGTCTCTCTTTGCTGCCGAAAAAGTAGTCGCCTTATAACCTAATTTGGCATGATTTTAAATGTTGGGGGTCGCGGGTCGGGTCAGAACAGTGAGAGAATTTTCCAATTTTAGTCTGGGTGCCTGACTGTTCGCCACGGTGACGAGAGAGTTGCGCTGCGGCGTACACTTTCTAGATCATTCGTAGCGGTGTTTGCTTTCTGGATCCTTCGCCTTGGCGAAATAATTAATTTACACCGTGGCGAGCGTTTCCTTCATGTTGCGCCGTGGCGGGATAATTAATCTACACTGCAGCGAGCTTTTCCTTCATGTTGCGCCGCAGTAGACATTCTGGATCTCACGTCCTCATGTTGACTCATTTGACTCCTTTTTCCTTGAGGCTCTTACAATAAAAAAAGGCAATTTGTAGTATCAATTGTCCTTAGAAAAATTTATAATGCAATTAAAGTCAATTTGTAACAATTTTTACTATCGAATTGCATAAAATATAAGTACACACTCAAAGACTAATTTAAACACAAAATCAAGAATTAAGAGTCAAAAAGTATAGTAAAAACTATGAAAATGTCGCTAATTTATGTAATAAACTTGGGCTCAATCACTAACTCCAACTAACTAACTGCCTAACGTTCTAGAATAGTTTCTTTTTTTATCTTCTGGTACTATGCTTCTTCTTGTGTCTCTTCGTCTGTTGTCATGCTTCTTCTGGTGTTGCTTCGTTTATTGTCACGTTTCTTCTAATGTCACATGTATCTTCTAGCGATGATGTGTATCTTCTAGGTTTGACTTCGTGTTACTTACATTTTTCTGCACACTTAACAAACTTATCAAAACAACACACACACTTTTAAGATTATTATTATTTGATTGCCATCAAAATTAATAGAAGTGAAGTCTTCTTGACTTAATAGGTCCTGGGTACTTAGAGTACTATCTAAGTATAATAGGAGGAGATTATAGAGTGGACAAAGTAGCTCGAAGCTTAAGGTAGATGTAAAGAAATCCATGATAGATGGCTAGGCAATCCATGATAGATGGCTGGCGAAATCATTGAAGCAGATGGCAGGCCTTCTTGTAATGTCTTTCCTACCTCCACCATCTGAGGCGACTACATCATCTTCAGTTGCACAATAGTTTAAGGTTGAACAACCTGAGGACCCTCTTTTGATAACTATAATAGATTCACCAAAGGACTGTAGGATGTTTGTATTTGGACTTTTCTTTGCTTTTCCTTATTCTTTATGTAATTTTCTTAATTTTGATTTTTTTTGAAAAGGTAATCTATTATTTATGTTAGAATATTTTTATTCCCAAGTTCTTTCCTTATTTTCTTTATTCTTTTTTTATCTTCTTTTGTTTATATTTTGCAAGCTGAATGCATACAAATTAGGATAGTTCTTCTTCACTTTAAGACTTTATATATATATTCTTATTCAAGGAAGTACCAATAAACCTTCTTAATTTTTGTTCTTATTTTGTTTTTATGTGCTTATATTGTGTACATTGGGGACAATGTACCATTTTAACTATAGGGAAGGGAATTTATTCGTCTTAAGTTTATTATAATATTTTTATTAAATCTTATAAAATCTGTCCGTAATACTTTAGATCATTATTGATTATTGAATTCAATTAGTATGTGAAAGGATGAAAGTTAGAATAGACTTGTTTTTATAAGTTATGTTTTTAGTAATCATTAAGATAATCAATTTGAAGGAAATTATATATTATTTGCACATAAGGTCATTTTTGTGAGTTTTTAAGCCTAAATGCAAATAAATTATTATTTAAATCCAGTTTAGTCTTTCATATATGTTATCATGCTTGGTAGGTAGTTCTAGAACTTGCTTTTATTACTCATATTGAGATCATATTTGTTAAATTTGAAACATTAAAATGATAAAGTCATTTAGATTGAACCTTTGTTTAGCTTATTTTCTTGTTTATTATCCTACCATATTTTATCCTTTAGAAGTAACCAATTTTGAGACTTAGCCTTTTTATTGATTCTAACCATATTATTAGCCTTTACCTTATTTTCCTTCAAGCCTTTTTATTTTTGAACCCTGAAGGTTATTTACATTTACTTAATTGCTTGAAACTTAAAATTTGAAAAGGTCTAATATTTATTTAATTGTTGGTATGACAAATGC
>JAOTAZ010094100.1:0-11220 GCA_025629785.1 Erythroxylum oxycarpum | reverse complement strand
GGAGAAAAGGAGAAAGAAGATGAAAGCCCCAAGGGAAACAAGAAGAATGTCGAAAATGAAGAGAGAGAAGGTAAGAGTTGATTTTCGAGATTTGGGTTTTTAGTGTGATTTTGGTTTACTTGGTTTAAGATTGATGTGGGTTTGTGAATTGTGAAGTTAATTTTGATGATTATGCATTAAGTGAGGTTTAATTTCGGATAATTGTGAATTGGGGTTATGCCCAATTTTATAAATTGAGGAATTTTGAAATTGTTGAATTAGATAACTTAGAAATATGTTTAATTGGTGAATTCCTAAGTTAAGTTTGAGGATGATAATATTTATGATGTTGAATTTGGATATTTGTAGTTTAGAAAAAGTTAATGTAGAAGAAAGAAGAAAGAATTGGAGAAATTGATGATTAGGACAAGATTCAAGAATGGATTCGAGGAAGGTATCATATTTATATTTGATGTATAAGCTATGTGAGTTTTCGAAAAATAAAGAAAGCAAAAATTGGATTTGTTTTGAGAAATTATTGTTGATATAAATGCTTGAAAAATTATGATAAATGTTTGAAATTATGATTTCCGAATAATGAAAGTATGATTCTACAATGAGAAAGTATGATTCGTTGTTTATGACTGTTTTGAGAAAAGTTGTTACATTCTTTTGATTTTGAAGAATTTGACTAATTGGAAAGTATTGATAAATTATGAAAGAGTGTTACATTTATTGATTTGAAAGTTTAATTAAGAAAGTTTTATTTTATGATCTTTGATATTTTTCGGAAAGTATGTTTTTGGAAGATCAGGAAGAGAAAAGATTTCGAAAATTTATTTAAGAAATTATTATCCATGACGTTTGAGTTAGTTACAGAAATTGTTTTGTTTCGGACAATTGAAATAAAATGATTCAAGTGATTATATTTCTTGATTTTTGAAGGTTTTGCTAAAAGTGAAGTAATTGTTAAATTACAGGTTTTGATTGTTTTGGTGAAAAAAGACTTGCATTCTTTTATTTTAATATGTGAGTAATTTTTGAAAGTGTTTATAAACTATCGTTTAGGGAAAGGTTGGAAAACTTAGGATTTCCAAATACTTTTGAAATTACTTATAAAATGGTTTATGAGAATGTTTGAAGAACTTGGGATTTCCGGATACTTTCGAAATATGTTACAAAATAGTTTTATAAAGGTGTTTGAAAAATGATGATTTTCCGAATGTTTTGGAACTTGGATAAAAATATCGTTTAGGCAAATGTTTAAAAAACAAATCTGATTTTCGAATATTTTTGGGAGTGTTCAAGAAAGGTTATGATTTTTGAATATTTTGAAACTTCGTTATAAAGTAGTGATTATGTAAATGGTTGAAAATGCAATGCTTGATTTCGAATGCTTTTTTTAGAATAGTTACAAGTTTTAAAATGTTTGATAACTGAAGAAAATCTCTGAAATTACGAAAAATGATACAAAGGTTCAATTTCTTGTTTTCAATTGATTTGTGAAATTGATTGACAAATTTAGAAAGTATTGAATTTTATTGTTTCCGAATGTTTTGGAAAATGTTACGAGTTTTAAAATGAATTGAGAAATTAAGAAAAAGTCTGAAATTCGATGATTTTGTAATGATTTAAGAAATCGTTTAATTTGTTAGATTTGTTATTTTTGATAAATTTGATAAGTTATGAAAATGGTTTCGGATGATTTGAATAAAATGTTTTAATCTTAATGTTTTGATACTATTGAAATAATTGTTATAATTGTTGCAATTCTAGAGAATGAATTGCTATGTGACATTATGTGCAGTTTGGAAATGTCAAGTTGTTTGCTATTGCATTGTGTTTAAATCATCTGATGATTTGCTAAATTGTTTCAATCTTAATTGATTGACGTTATGTTATACAAATTGTTTTGATTTATTAAATGTGTGATCGTTACCGTGTCTAGTAAGATACGACATGAAAGGTTGAATTTTCGAAATGTGCCTTCGGGCAATCCGAACTTTTCGTTTTCGATTATGTATATTATGTGGGTTTGGTTAGGTCCCCTCCGTATGAGTCAATGCACTGATCTCCCTTTGATAGTCTTCTCCCGGCTGCCCGCTAGTGGCATAGGAGCTTCGATTTTGGACTCCCCTCCATTCACGGCTGCAAAGAACCGCTATGCGGGAATGTGTAGTAGGTTCTGTTTAGGACCGACCCAAACCGTTTGATGTGCTATGTGTTTTGTTTTGTTTATATTCGTGTTGGATGCCATGGTATAACCCACAAACACATGCTGGGGTATAACCCTCAAACACCTACGGGTGGGGTGTGAGGTCCAACATTAAAAAGCGTTTTGTTTTGTTTATATTTGTGATGCAGTTTACGTGTTGCATTCATATTTTTTTTGAAATTGTTTGTGATTTGCGAAAACGAAATCGTGAAAACTGTTGAGACTATGTGAAAAATGAGAAATTGAAGTTTCAATCGAGAACTTTTGGCAATTGTTTAGAAATTTTTGAAAAGATGAAAAGTTTGAAAAATAAGCCTTTGGGCAAAACTTTATGAAAAATGATTTAGCTTATTTTTCTATTATAAATGTGTTATCCACTGAGCTGTCAAGCTCACCCCCCTTTTGTCCCCATCTCCAGGTTCTGAGTAGGAGATCAGATGAAAGCGAGTCAAGACCTCCATTCGTGTGTATCTGTGTTGTGTATTTTGGAGATATTTATATTCTTATGTATTTCGAATTTTTGAGATTGATGTTGTATCGTGGCTTGAAAATGCCACTTTAGTTTGATGATGTGTTTCTTTTGAAGTTTGTAATAGATCATGGATGCGTTTATAAATTAGAAAAGTGGTTTATGGTTTTGTATTGAAAGAGAATATGTTTATGGATGATGATTGACACATCGATGTGTGAGTATAACTTGGTTATGAATCCGTATTTTGATTTGAGATGTATATAAATGGGATTGAATTCTGATGTTGGATATTGGTTTGAGATTTATTGAAGTGTTAGGTATAGAATTGTGTTTGATTGTGCTTGGATTCTAGACAGGAGGTCCGATGAGGAGTATGGTTGGATGTGATATATAGAAGTGAGTTTCTTTTGTCTTGAAATTTTTGGTATTCTCAAAATGCAGCCGTTATGCTGCCGAATTTTCGATAAAATAGATTGTTGTTGAAGATGATATTGAGATATAGGATGATTAATCAGAATTAGATGAATTGAGTTTGGATTGATGACGATTATCCAAAGGGGAAAGTTTATATGGTTTTCATTTGTGTGAGATTGAATAAAGATGAAAAAAAAATCAGTTTTCGGATTAGTTTATACCGAGTAAGTCTTAAGATATCCAATGCACGCGACGCTGTTTCGAAAAGTTTCTCTTCGCGGATGTCGGAATCTTGCCATTCAGTTCGTTTGGAGTTCGATTCGAATTACTTTGCTTCGTTCTTTCGAATCCGTTTTCATTCGTTTCGCGTTTCCGTTTTTGTTCGCTCCGTTTCTATGTTTCCGCTTTTGTCTCATTTTCGCTTATGCTTTTACTTCCGCTTTCGCTTCGGCTCACTTTCGGGTTCGACCTTTGCTTTTTGTCTTTTCCGTTTTTCGGTTGGGGTCCGTTTATGAGATCAGGTCCCAACACCAATGGTTGGTTGATTAGAAAGCTCGCTTTCAATTAAATTCAAAGGCTAAGTTCTTCTTAAGTTATGCTCTAGGCAGAAGTGAATATGATAAGGTTCATGGATGCAAATTTGCAAAGGAAAAATGGGATACATTAGCCATTACACATGAAGGCACAAACCAGGTGAAAGAATGCAAGATTAGTATTCTTGTTCATTAGTTTTAGCTATTTAAGATGAAAGATGATGAGACTATTGATCAGATTTTTGGACAATTCCAAACAATTATTAATAGACTTAAAGCTTTGGGGAGAATCTATGAAACTCAAGACGAATTGCTTGGTTCACTAAAAATCCATGAAGTAAAGCTTGATGCAGAAGCCAAACCCAGAAGGGATAAATCTATTGCATTGAAGACTAGTCAAAAGAATTAGAAGATACATAAAAATAAAAGCACATCTTCAAAAGGATTAAAGATCAAAGAAATCAAGAATGATGATGATAGTGAATCTGGTCAAGAATCAAGTGAAAATGAAGATGAATTATCCTCCATTTCAAGAAAGATTAGAAGGATGTGGAAAAAGAAATCAAGGGGAAATAAAGACCTCTCTTTTAAAAAGAATAGCAAAGAAGATTTGAAGAATGATAAAAGTTCTATAGTTTGCTACGAGTGTAAAAAACAAAGCCATTATAAGTTTGAATATCCGCTGCTCCAATGAAATCAAAAGAAAAGTCAAGAAAACAAAAAGAGCTTGATAGCTGTTAAGTCAAAATGACTTTAGGTTCAATGATTTTGATGAAGACCAAATAATAATGAAAGAAGAAAGTAAGATGGAAGTAGACGAATTGAGATGGAAGGAATGAAAGAAGAAAGTAAGATGGAAGACGTGCAAAACAAAAGTGAGACAGAGGGAGCAAAATAGAAGTGAGACGGAAAGCGCAAAACAGAAGTGAGACAAGACGCGCAAAACAAAAGTGAGACAAAAGACGCGCAAAACAGAAGCAAGATGGAAAACACACAAAACAAAAGTGAGACGGAAGGTGCAAACCAAAAGTGAGACAAAAGAGCAAGTAAAAAAAATCAGATGGAAGGAAGTGAGACGAAAGAACCATTACTACGTCACATGACTAATCAGCTTGAGTTAGTTATAGAACTCAACTGAATAACTAATTCTTTAAAGATCAAGAAATAAGAAGAAAGAACCAGTTATCAAGAAGCGGTTGAAGATGAAGACTATAAATAAAGGTTGTAGTCGAAGACTACAGAAGCTTATCAATTTGAGAAGTTAGAGATTTTCGAGAGAAAAAGCTAGAAATCTTACTGTGCGAAAATTAGAGCGATCATTATCTATAACAAAAGCTCAAAACTCTTTCAGTTGAAAAAAGAAAAGCAGATAGCCTAAAGAGGTTAATAGTGAAAATAATACTTGTTGTAAGTATCTTTACAAAGTATAGTGAAATCTCAAAAGAATCTCTGAGGACTGGACGTAGCCCATGGTTTGGAGTGAACTAGGATAAATCTGTGTGTCAACTATCTCTTAACTCTTAACTATTACTCTTACTATTTTATACAAAATACTTAGAGAATATACTACAATTTTTCATAATACTTATTTTCTATAGTTTTGAAGTAAAGCAAGTTTTCAAAAAGGGAATTTTCGAAAAAAATACACAATTCAACCCCCCTTCTTGTGCATTTGCATATTAAATATTAACTTTTTATTAACGTGTGATTTACTTCAATTGGTATCAAAGCTCGGTGTCCAAGAACCACCATAAAAATGTGTGGATAAAAGATTCATGGCGGAATCACACATTTATATAACTGAAGGTGCTTCAGTCACTAAACCTCCTGCATTTAACGGAGAAGATTATTACTACTAGAAAGACAGGATGAGGCTTTTCATCGAGTCTACTCATATTGATCTTTGGGATATAATAGAAAATGGACCGTATACACCGGTTGATGAAGGAAAAAAATCCTATTCCACGAGTTAGATGGTTGGTAGATAAAAAGGAAAGATTTCAACTAAACTTGAAGGCCAAGTTCTTTTTAAGTTGTGCCTTAAATAGAAGTGAGTACGATAAGGTTCACGGATGCGACATTGCGAAGGAGATGTGGGATACGTTATCCATCACACATGAAGGTAAAAATTAACTAAAAGAGTCTAGGATAAGTATTCTTGTACATCAATACGAGCTGTTCAAGATGCAGGATAAAGAGTCTATCGATCAGATGTTCGGAAGATTCCAAACCATCATCAATGGACTTAAAGATCTCGGCAAAACTTATGACAATCAAGATCATGTTCGAACGATCTTAAGACCGAAGAGATGGAGACCAAAAGTCACAACCGTGCAAGAAGCCAAGGATTTAAGCGTGCCAAAGCTTGATGAACTGCTTGGATCTCTGAAGATACATAAATTTTAATTTGATGTTAAAGATAAGCCCAGACAGGATAAATCGATATCATTGAGGGCCGGATAGAAGAATCATAAGATTTAAAGGAAGAAGAATTCATCATCAGAAGAACTAAAAAGAGAATGTTTGCTTAAAGATGCAAATAGACAAGATTAAAAAAGTGAGAGCTGTAGATAGATCTGAAGAGATCAATCAGTTAAAGCTAAGGATTAACAATCTTTCAACTGATCTAGCAACATTTACTGAGAGTACAAAGAAAATGAATGACATGTTAGGGAAGTATAGATACCCTAGTGATAAAACTGGTTTAGGGTTTATTAGAAACCATAATCAGCAGAAAAAGAATTCGGTTCTTAAGAAAAAGAAATTTCATCAATCATATTATTATCAGAAATTTCATCAGTTGCATCATCATAATACCATAAAATTTGTTAGTATTAACCCCAAAGGACCTAAGAAAATCTGGGTACCTAAAAGACAAGTAATATCTCCTGCAGATATTCTTCCTTGGAAGAAGCAGCAAGCACCATTGGTACTTGGATAGTGGATGCTCGCGACTCATGACGGCGAGAAGGTCTATGTTCCTAGATCTTCAAATTAAGAAGGGAGGATCCGTAACTTTTGGAGATAACCAATAGGGCAAGATAATCGGAATTGAAAAAATCGGTAAAGATTCCTTTGCATGTATTGACAATGTGCTGCTAGTTGATGGTCTAAAATACAATTTGATTAGTGTCAGTCAACTATGTGATTCTGGTTTTGAAGTGTCTTTCAATCAAAATTCTTGTAAAGTCAAAAACAAGGATGGGTCTATATTCTTTTCTGCCAAAAGACGAAACAATATTTACAAAATCAATTTAGAAGATTTTCAAAATCAAAACATTTCTTTTCTTTATGTCAACTGAAGAAGAAAAACTGATCAGGCATAAAAAGCTAGGTCATGTCAGTTTTAAACATCTCTCAAAGTTGATTAAACATGATTTGGTAAGAGGTTTACCAAAAATTAGTTTTAACAAGGGTTTCTTTTGTGAAAGTTGTCATAAAGGAAAACAAGTTAAAACAAAATTTTCTTCTACAAATGTTGTAACATCGTCTAGACCTCTAAAGTTGTTACATATGGATTTATTTGGTCCAACTAGGATATTAAGTTTTGGCGGAAAGAAGTATGGTCTTGTTATTATTGATGACTTTACTAGATTTTATTGGATATTTTTTTTATCACATAAAGACGAGTCTTTTAAGTGTTTTAGAGTCCATTCCAAAAATTTACATAATGAAAAAGGAACGTCGATAGCTAGTATTAAAAGTGATGATGGTGATGAGTTTGAAAATGAGAAGTTTAGAATATTCTGTGAAGTGAATGGAATTTTCCACAATTTCTCTACTCCTAGAACTCTACAACAAAATGGAGTAGTTGAAAGAAAGAATAGGATGATTCAGGATATGGCAAGGACTATGCTATGTGAAATGGATCTTCCTAAGTACTTTTGGGCAGAAGTTGTGAACACAACTTGTTATATTCAAAATATAATAATTCTGCGACCACTGTTGAAGAAAACTCCATATGAGTTATGGAAAGGAAGGAAACCTAATATATCTTACTTCGATCCATTTAGTTGCAAGTGCTCTATATTTAATAGAAACGAAATTCTAGATAAATTTGATTCTAAGGCGTATTCTGGAATTTTTCTAGGTTACTCATTATCATCAAAAGCTTATAGGGTCTACAATCTTTCTTTTAAGACTATTGAGGAGACAATACGTGTCAAGTTTGATGATAGTTCTCAACCAAGTAAGAGAGATGATACTGATAATGAAACCCTATCAGTACCCTTGGTTAACAATGAAGAAGCTTTACCATCAGATACTCAGTCAGACAAACTTGAAGATATTCCTGATACTTTTGGTTTGAAAAGAGATTGGAGATATAAGAGTTCTTATCCAAAGAGTTGATCATAGGAGAAACTTCAGAAGATGTGTGAACTAGGTCCAAATTTAGAAGAGAAGCCAATGTAGCGTTTATCTCTCAAACAGAGCCTAGGAAAATTGATGAAGCCCTTCAAGATGAAGCTTGGATTCTAGCTATGCAAGAAGAGTTGAATTAGTTTACTAAGAATAAAGTTTGGTCCTTAGTTCCCAGACCCTCAGAAAAATCCATTATAGGAACTAGATGGGTTTTCAAGAATAAGCTAGACGAATCAGGAAGAGTAAGTTAGAACAAAGCAAGATTAGTAGCACAAGGCTATAATCAACAAGAAGGAATAGAATACAATGAGACGTATGCTCTAGTCGCAAGACTAAAAGCTATTAGGATCTTGCTTGCATATACTGTCTGTCATAATATAAAACTTTTCCAAATGGATGTGAAAAATGCATTTCTGAATGGTTTTATAGATGAAGAGGTCTGTGTGAAGCATCCTCCTGGATTTTAGGATGTTAAGTATCCGGATCATGTCTATAGACTTCATAAAGCTTTTTATGGCTTGAAACAAGCTCCTTGAGCTTGGTATGATCATCTGAGTACCTTTCTTATTGAGAATAAGTTTACTAGAGGTCAAGTAGATAACACACTATTTAGGAAGTGCATTATGGATGACTTTATCATAGTGTAAATTTATGTAGATGATATTATTTTCGGTGCAACATCAAAAAAGCTATGCATTAGTTTTGAAATTTTGACGAAAAATGAGTTTGAGATGAGCATGATGGGTGAGTTAAAATTCTTTCTTGGGTTACAAGTTACGCAAACCGAAGAAAAGATTATTATCCATCAACAGAAGTATGTTAAGGAACTGTTGACTAAATTCGATGTGGTAAAAGTAAAACCAATGACAACTCCGATGCATCCTTCAAACATTTTGTCTAAGGATGAAACTGGTAAGAAGGTGGATCAAACGTTGTATAAAGGAATTATTGATTCATTGCTTTATCTTACAGCAAGCAGACCTGATATTTTGTTTAGTGTTTGCTTGTGTGCAAGGTTTCAGCCAGATCCTAGAGAGTCTCATTACATTGCTGTCAAAAGAAATTTGAGATATCTTATAGGTACTACTGATCTTTGCTTGATGTATGAGAAAGGTAAAGATTTCAGGTTGATTGGCTACTGTGATGTGGACTATGCCAGAGATAGAATTGATAGAAAAAGCACGAGTGGAGGATGTTACTCCCTTGGCCACAACTTAGTTTCCTGGTCAAGCAAGAGGCAAAGTTCAATTGCTTTATCAAATGCTGAAGTCGAGTATATATCAGCTGCAAGTTACTGTTCACAAACCTTGTGGATCAAGTATCAGTTAGAAGACTACTTAGTATAAGAAGAGGAGATCCCAATATTTTGTGACAACACAAGTGTCATCAACTTGTCTAAAACTCCGATTCAACATTCAAGAGTTAAATATATCAAAGTCAAACACCACTTTCTAAGAGACTATGTTCAGAAGAAGATCGTAAGCCTTCAGGTTGTTGAGATGAACTGTCAATGGGTGGACATCTTCACCAAGCCATTGAGTGAAGAAAGATTCAAAGAAATCAGACGGAACCTCAATATCGTTATGTTATGTAATCAATGGTCTGACATGTCACAACCCAGATAAAAGGTCGTAAGAGTTAACGGTGACAGTAACAGTGAGTTACAGCTGGTAACTTCTGTCACAAGAAAGTTTTGGAGGAAAAATCTCTCACAGTCTTGAGAACATCACCTATTCTAGAACACTCTTGATATGCCCTGACATCGACCTTTGAAGAACCCTTAACAAAAGCTTTTCATTACTCTATTTGGATATCAAACCTTCTTTGCTCATACTCTCAACCTCAGTAACCAACTTTACCTTTTGAGAAAGCATTTTGTGCATTCAGTTCATTATCAACTACAGAAACAAATGGATTCAGCAATGACCAGTGGAAGGCTTATTAATTTTGAGTCCTTAAGGAAGGACAATATGGATATTGAACCGAATATTGTTGCAGCTGGTTGGAGAAACTTCTTTCAAGTTCGTGAGACGGTATACACGAATGAAGTTTATAACTTCTGAAAGAATATGGAAGTGGTAGAAGATACTCTTATATTAATGGTAGATAGATTGGCGATTATAGTGACACTGAAGATAATTGAGAAGGTCACTAAATGTCCATGTGTTGGAGAGAAGCTCAAAAGTAAAGCTAGATGGATGATGCAAGCTAGCGTGAAGGAGATTGAGATCAATCGACAGTTATATGGAAGCAATGATCCAAAGGAGAAGAAGGCCTCAAGTCTTGTGCTAAAGGCTAAGGTTCTACACTCACTTCTTTTCCATTGTGTTCTACCAAGAATAGGATCAAGGCATCTGGTGACGACTTTAGATGAACAGTGCCTATTCCATCTACTTAATTGCTAACCTGTTGATCTACTGTTCCTTATTTTCCACTATATGGTAAAGACAAAGAAAGGCTTGACCAGTCTGCCGTATGGAATGTTGTTAACAAAGATATTAAGAGATTTTGGAGTTCTTCTGGAGAGAGGAAACAGGGTGAAGCTAAATATCAGAAGCGTCATCAATTATGCTACGATTGGCAAAATGGGCTTGAAGAATTTGGAGAAAGAAGAATCAGCTTCCAAAGCAATAACAAGGATTGAGGGGGAGTGTGCCAAGAATGGGACTCCCATAAGAAGATCAAAATCTCAATCCAGCGAGAAAATGCCTACGATTGGAGAAAAGAAATCGTCAAACGAAGCGATGAATGTTAAGGCGATTTCTCAAAGAGAAGGAAGCCAGATGCGATATATAGAGAAGTTATCCTTAAAGAGAAAGGGGGAGACACTTCTGTCAGAAATTCCAAAACAAGCGAAAAGGTCGCCCAAAGTACGAACCCTGCGTCAGCAAGAGGAGAAGAAAAGCAAAGAGCTGACTCACGGAGAAGACTCTGAGAAGAGAGCACCTCAGGCTACAAGGTCCTTAGTCTCAATCCTAAAGGAAGATACAACTAAACTGGCTACCGACACTGAGATTAAGAGGAAATTGGAGTTTGAGAAGAAGACACCACAATCTCAACAAACTCTTAGATTGATTAAAGAAGGAAATAAAAAGTAGAAAATCAATCAAAAGAAGAGCACTCCTACTATTGTTCAGAAGAAGAATTCAGTAGAATGTAGTCCAGTACAGGTCAATACCTCTCAGCCTTTGAGAAAAGAGGATTTGAGAATCAAGGTTATTGAGAAAGTTCAACCTGTAAGGAGT
>JAOTAZ010094022.1:0-11228 GCA_025629785.1 Erythroxylum oxycarpum | reverse complement strand
TTATAAGTGGTAAGGGTCAACCATCCAAACAACTAGTTCTAGTTATTTGGACAATGGTTGACCCAAGCCCAATTCTTGTTAATGTACTCTACACTCTACCCATATTAAAAATTTAACATTTATTTGTCAAAATAAATTGGATTAATTAATTCCATTTTCTTTATTATTGTAATTTACACATTCTCATAATAAGTTTTAGGTCAATGACCATTAACCTTAGAAATCTTATAGGTAGACATGGTTTGGATTTCAACTGCACCATGTGAAAATATATTAGCTACGACAAAAGGCCTAATTCAATAAGATCATAACTTACCTGGAAATAATCAAAGCTTAGAACGATAAAAGAGAGCCCTTGTTCAACTAAAAATTTCTTTCTAGATAATAATTTTTTTTATGGAATGCTTTTCTTCTCTCTTTATAAATTCTTGCATTTTCATAAAATTCTTTACAAATCTCCTCAAGTTCCTATAATTTCAAATTTCTATGATTTCTAATTTCATCAAAACTCATATTGCACTGTTTAATAGCTCAAAATCACTTATGTTCCAATTTAACAGGGTGGTGACAAGCCTTACCAAATACTAACATGTAGGGTGACATGCCAATTGGTGACTTATAAACTATGTGGTATGCCTAAAGCACATTTTCAAGTTGCAAACTTCAATATTTTCTTATCGAGTTTACCATTTTTTCTATCATTGATTTAATTTCTAGGTTTTAAACTTTAGCTTGCCTACTTATTTGTAGATGGTATGATGTACCAATCTTATAAGTCACTCCATATTTCTTCTAGGTTCCCTCAATCATTCAATTGCAAAAATGCTTGCCTTAGATCGTTGATTAAAGCTTATAGAATACTGAACTGATATAAAATGTTTGGTTTAAGAAAACCTATAATTGTTTGGAATCATTAGTTTTGGTGTCCTTTGCTTCCACCCACTTTGATACAAAATCAATGGTCAATAGCAAATATAAAAAAACTAAAAGAAGAAGGGAAGGGTCTCATAAAATTGATGCCCTATATAAGGCCCCAATATATACCTTAGAAGCATTATAGCATGTTTAATGGTTGTATTAAGCAGTGAACATAAAGAATTAAGTGAATTTAAGCGTAATAAGGGACATAATGGTAATTAATTTAAAAGACAGAGGTAAATTGGTAATTTGTTCATTACGGCATGGACATGCATAATTATACGTGAAATATTCATTAGAATGAAATCAATTGATGATATTATATGCCAATATGGAAAGTAAATAAAGAAGAATGACCAAATGTGTAATTTGGCTAAAGTCAACATTTGGTCCAATAGAATTAAAGCATGTGTGTAATTATAGAAATTGCATGAAATGGGTATATAATAGAGGAAAGAGGGACCGTTCATTTGGGATTTTAATTTCAGATTTTCCTCTTCTCATTTCCTCTCCAGTTCATCTTCTTAATCATATCATTTTGCATGTATAAGGAATCAAGCTAATTCTAAGTGGGAATCAAGTTAGAAGTTAGTGGTTTTTCTTCTCATCTTTATCTTTCATTGCTTTGTCCATAAAGAGCTAGAATTGGGATTAATATTGTATTTTTGGTGTTTCTAGTTGGTGAATTAAGAAAAGTCAAAGGTAAAGAGAAGGAAAAACATTAGAAGAGCTAGTTGGCCAAATTTAAGGTTTGTGACTACACTTACTTTAATTTCTGTTTGTGCAATTTTAAATGTGTACAAAGATTAATTTGGAAATGGAATGGTTGTGGGAAAGGTTTTGCTTGGAATTGGTTAAATATGACAAGAGAGTAAAGTTTAGTGGAATTCTATCTTAGGTTCGCTTGAACTAGTCCCGTTGTTTTGGCTATAACTCGGCCTATAGACCTCAAATTGGGTTATTCCAATTTTAGATAAAACTTGATACGTATTAATAAAAATTCTAGAAAATATTCGAACCTAATTCTGGCTTCATGACAATAGAAATTGAGATTAACAATGGTGACCTGATGCTACCCCTATTTTGGATCAGTTTGTGATGTTTTGTACATATATCACTATTTAGAAGTCAAAATCACTTGATTTTTCCTGAAATAGAAACTAAAGACATAAAGAAACAAATCTATAGAGGAATCAAAGACTAATTTGAATGTTCTCTATGTGAAGTGTACAAAACAAGTGAATGTATGAATTCTAGGTGGGGGACATAACGAGTAGGAAACAGAAATCCTCCCCATCATTCAATTTGCTTCTGGATTGATTTGTTTGTTCATTTTTAGGGATTCCTTCCTTAGTGTGAGGCCCTTGATTCCCCACCATATGCTTAGCCCAAATTGTATTATTGCGAGTTTTTTACTTCTGATTTTACCAAATCATATCCGAACCTTTTCAGATGTTTATGAAACTTTGCAAACACTTAGAAATAAATGAAATATGACTTACTATATGTGAATTGGTTGATTAAACATTGAAATTTAAGATTGAACATAATTCATGCTAAAGGAAATTTACATGTATATAGATGATTTATATGCATATTTATTGCTTATATGTGTATAATATGACTATGCAAGTTTACATACTAATTTTATGAATATAATTAAGTACAATTTAAAGTTTTTTATTTAAATTACTTACAAGAATTATACTGAAATTATGTGAATGTGCATAGATAAACATGACTAAACAAAACATATACGAAATAAACCATAAGAGTACATGTGATTTGTCTACTATTCTAATGATGGTAAGTTATGACTTGCATGTATAAATTTAAATACAGATTTTACGATTTCAAATGAATATCATATGATTTTTCAATATATTAATTTGAAATTAGAAAATGATTAAAGGAAAATGTTATTGTTCCTCCTTTATTATCTTGGTGGTGAATAAATAGGCATGCCTATAGGGTTACAGTGCAGATGCTACAGCTTCACACTAATGGTGTCTTCATTTCAAGACTATAGTGTCACTATAGTTTGATGCCTTTGGATATCTATAGTTTGTTACCTACATGTAAGTATAGTTCAATACCTTCAAGTATCTATAGTTTGATACTTTTGGGTATTTATAGTTTGATATCTTTGGTTATCTACAACTCTCGTTATCCATAGCCATAGGAATTGCAGGCCTAACACAGAAATTAAATTAAAAAATTATAAATAATTTATACAGCATGACAACATGAATAATTTGTATTGATGAGTATTGAATATTAATATTTGGCTTATAAATGTGAATTTACGGTATATGAATAATATATTGAAGCTTATTTAAATCGTGTACCTTGATTAATTATGCCATCATAATTTATTTGAGTTTATTATATTCATGAAAGTGTGTGAGCTTAGCAGATGACTGCTGTGAGTGGCCATCCAAACTAAGTGTTTTCTAACTAAGCTTTTAAGCCTAGCACGAATGTTGAACCGTATAGGTCTAAGTAATAGGAGTGAGGCACAGGGATCATCTGCAGGGATCAAGCCAACCGCTAGAAGTAAATGTACTTTTGGAATGTTTCTTTTGGTTAAAGATGATAGTATATGTAATGAAGGAAATTGTAATTTCTCAACAATTTGTAACTAAGAATTTAATTTATATGTAATATTTCCTTTGGATTATCATATAAATGTAAAGATGTAATACTACTCTTAAATGATAATGTTAAGTGATATGAAATTTTGATATATATATATATATATATGTACAACATTGACAAATGTGTTATGACAATCCCTATAAACGAATAGAAATGTATGTCATGAATGTATGTAGAGGAATTTGGTTACCATGTATATGGGTGGTTGTAGGTTCCATATAGGGGTGCTACACCCTAACTTTCAAAAAGTTTAGAAACTAAAATTTGAGTTTACTCTTTAGCTTATCCTTTTAAGCTTTTTATAGATTTGTAGGTAACATATTAGAAGCCAAATAATTTCTATATTAGTATACAATGGAAATTGGAAATCAGTAGAAAACAGTTTTTGACAGGTGCTTAACTGATTATGAAATTATTCCATAACACTTAGCGATTATTGATATGAAATTGCTTAAGGTACTCATTTTGACTCACCACTGCTATAGTAGTAGTCTAGTTATTTTATTTTGACTAACGTTACGACACGCTGTCAATTTTGACATTATTACCGGGGAGTGTAGTGTTTTAGTTTTTGTTTGTGATTTTACTTAGTGTTTTGTATATATTTATTCGTAATTGATTTCTTTTCGGTTATTTTATGATCTTTTCTTTTTTTTTTTTTTACGTTTGTGATTAAACTTTTTTTCGATATAGACAGAAGTAATTTCTTTTATAACTCATATTGTAAATCCTATAACAATATTTGAACCGATGAACCTAACTTTTGTTATGGACGAGATAACCATCAGAATTACTTTTATGATAGTTTGCATGACGCAATTTTCATACAGACTATAAGCTTCCTATCACAACTCCGGTCCATCTCTGGAAGAGTTGATTAATATTGTGAACACTAATACTTTGCAATTGTAGCATAATGATCCATAATTATAGCAAGATGGAGGACAATTTCCATAAATTACATGGTCTAACACCTAAGATTCGGAGAGCCAACGTGATTCAGGTACATATTTAGAAGAATTGCTTAGTATTATGGCTACTAACAATCTTCAAATTCAATAGGATATATAACAATTCCAACAGAATATGCAACAACTATTTTAGTAAGGTGTACAACAAATCCGACAGGATGCTCTGCAATTCCAATAAGATGCATTGCCTCGATAGGGAGATATCAATCATCTAGAACTGTAAAGCAAAGAGGAAAAATTGTATCAACACAAGGCATAACCAATGAACGTTTGCGCGAAAACTTTACAAAGTGATGAGGAGCTTGAGAATTTTGAGGTCAATCCTCAATAATTTACTTGTGTCAAAGAAGTTGAGGAGGAGCTTGAGGTAGAAAAAGCTGTATCATTTAGCTCGAAGGTGAGTACTGAGTTCATGATTATTTTTTAGGCTAACTCTTCACCTTTACATAGCAGATTGGAGGAATTAAATGAGAAAAAAAGGCAAAGAGACATTTGAGATCTTTCCATAGCACATAAACTTAGTTAAGATTGAAAGTCAGAGGATAGGGAAAATGCTGAATATGAAGGATGATCAACTAAGACCATATCTGGAACAACCTCGCGTTGAAGAGGCATTAATTGTAATACCTAAAGATCACAATTTTGTCTCGAGAGGAGAAGGAGTCAACCTAATGACTCTAAACATAGGCGTTTCTTGGGAGACAACTCAAGGAAAGTAAATTTCTTTTCTTTACGTTTTCACATTTCTTTTTATATGCATGTGTGTTCTCTCTTGCTTGTTTTAAGTTTTCAATCAAAATGAGAGAAAGAATAAAACAAACAAAACAAAAATTTTCTCATTTTCTATTGATTATGAAATTATTCCATAACACTTAGCGATTATTGACATAAATTACTTAAGGTACTCACTTTGACTCATCTATGATTTTAAGTATAATTCGGAAGCAAAGATGTTAAAGTGAGTTAAAAGCTATATATTTTGGCCATTTTCTAAAGATTAATTTTTGGTTGTCTTCATAGAGCAAGAAGAAGAAAAATAAAGAAAAGAAAAAAATTGAAAACAAAAAGAAGATGAATCAAAGTGGCTCATGGTGGTGCATGTTTCATAAAAAGGTGCAGCACCAAAACGATAGAAGAAAATGGAGAATACACAAGGTAGCAAGATGGAAGCATAAAGGAAAAGACAGTGTAGAGACATAACAACCGGGGTTGCAAAAGACAACATTCAGGTGGCTGCTGGAAGGAGGACAAAATAACACAGTAACAAAATAAGAAACGACGTAGATGTCCTGTGTTAAATGCAATGCAAACAAGAGCTGTTTTTAGAAGACACGGTTAAAAGTGAGACATGAATAGTAGCTTAGACCACTAAGTTTATTTGTCACATCAGTGAATAGTAATGAGGGCGATAGAAATAGAAAGTAGGTACGTGTGGCAGTGAAGAAATAACCTAGGGGGTTTCGGGTAGGGTAATTTGAGTAGGGCTAAAGCATTTTCTTTGGAGGGACCCATGGTAGGCTAATTTCCTGATGTTAGTTTGAAAATGACATTGATGCCGACGACCCAGGTTAAGTGTATTTCTTTGTTTTGTTGTTTTTTCTCTCATTAGAAATTTATTGTGTTGTCCTATGATAATTGATTTGGGTTTTATGTATGGATAATCGTACATTCATTATTGTTTAGTTATTTGTGTATAAACCTATTGGGTTTTGTGAAAAGGTGATTTTAATGAGTTCATTGAATCGTTTATTTGCAAACTCATTGCTAGATTTTGGATATAATCCGTAATCATCAGGAATAACGTGACCTAAGTTAAATGACGCATTGTATGTAGTTATTGCCTTGATTAATCGATTTTCCTAATTTGTAATGTTACTACCTAATTAAATCTAGAGATCGTATCTTAGGTTATTATGGTTAGGTTTAGTTAATGATCGTATCTCGATTAAACAAAACCTAAGGAAAAACTCGAGTTAATTATTAACCCACAACTAATAGTTTCTAGGAGAGATTTAAGAACAACAAATCAAAGGAATATGTTTAATTAGGGTGTAGACTAAGATTGAACCAAATAATCGTGTCCCTAATGAATTCCCTACTTTTATCATTTTTTGCATGTTTGCTTTAATTTGTTTTTATTAGTTTAGTTTCATTTTATTTTCTTCTTTCTAAAACCAAAACCCACCCGTTAAACCTAAACACTAGTTTAATTTCATTTCAAAAACTTTACACACACTCTCTGTGTGATCGACCTAGACTCACCATTACTATAGTAGTAGTCTACTTATTTTATTTTGACTAGCATTACGACACACTATCAATTTCTCATCCAAAAATTCTTCTTACAAATTAAAATTTATTTAAACACGTGACAAGTGACTTAAATGATTGCCACTCAATTTTCAACGCCTTGTTTTTATTTGATTTCCAAATCAAATACACTGAATAACAAAATCCACCTTATCAATCTTAATTTTGCCTCATTATTTAATAATAAACATATTTAATAGTTGCATGATCAGAAAAATAATGACCCTAGTACCTAACAAAAAAGATCAAATTTTTTTGAAAGCAAAGCCTATTGTAACAACTCTTTTTTAATTGTTAAGTAATTCTTTTGGGAGTTACTTACGGTTAAAGATGTATAATAAATAACATGAGGCACTTTTCTTACTTATTTTCCTAAAACAACTCGTACAACTTTATCACTTGCATCATACATGAGTTTGAATGGCAATTCTCAATTTGACAGCTAAAAAATGGAGGCTAAAACTAGTAGACTTTTTAGCTTATTAAAAGCTTCTTTACAACAATCATCAAATTAAAAAATAACATCTTGGTGGAGTAACTTGCAAAATAGAGATGCCATTTTAAAAAAAATCCTTGACGACCTCAAATAAAAACTTGCATGGCCCAAAAAACAAGCGAACTTCCACGCATTAGTGAGGAGTAAGACAAAGATTGAATAACATTGATTTTGGCCTTATCTACTTTAGCTCCCCCTTAAGATAAAATGAAAAATTTTAAAATTAAGAACTAGGTTAGTCCCAACTTATCTTTGTAAAATGAAGCTCAAATTATGCAAACACTCATCAAAAGAATCTCCATGAATAGAAAAATTGCCTATAAAAACTTCAATAATTTCTCTACATAATCTAAAAATATGCTTACCATACACCTTTAGAAAGTAGTTAGCACATTACAAGTTCTGAAAGTCATTCACTTATATGTGAAAACTCCAGAAGGACAAGTAAAAGTCATTTTCTCCTAATCCTCTAGAGCAATTGTGATATATATGTAACCTAGAAAATCATCAAGAAAACTATATAATGCTTTACCAGTTAATCCTTCTAGCATCTGATCAATAAATGGGAAAGGAAAATGATCTTTTCTAGTTATAAACTTTAATTTCCTGCAGTTGATAGAAACTCACCATCCATTTTAGACTTTAAAAGGAATTAAGTCTTTATCATGTTTGTACTTTTATGAGCTAACCCATTTACTATCTAAAATTGGGTAGATTATCCCAACTCAGCGCACCTTCAAAATATTTTTTATCACTATCCCAATCATTAATGGATTTAATCTTTTTTTAGGTTGCCTTATATGTTTAGCTCCATCTTCTAGGAGAATCTTATGCATGCAAGTCTTAATCCTTTTAATGTCCACTATAGTCTCTCTGATGGTTATTTTGAATTTTTTAAAACCTCCAACAAATTTTGCTCATGTGTAAAGTTCAAATTGCTTTAGATTATCACTAGAAAAGTGTCTCCCTGTCTAAGGAACATATATTTTAAGTGTTCTAGCAGTGATTTTATCTCCAATCTTAGTGCTTACATAAATAAAGGAACAAGCTGATTGCTAAGTATGGGCATGCGTAAGTCTAAGTACTATATAACCATTATATGTCTCACCTCCTTAAAAAATTTTAAGGCTGCTATAAAAATTGTCTTTCTAACAAAATTTGTCTGGTTCGATCATTATTCTCCATATCCAATACATAGAACTCAGAGAAAAAAAATAATTTATCATTAACATGTATAAGAACATCCTCCATTAGCTCTTTGAGATTTTTATTGGACGTATTTGTTAATTTAATAACCATTTCTATCTTTTTAATGGTCCTAAGTTGAGAGTCAAAAAAATAAAATAACATATGACATTGATGGAAACACCTAAATCTAATATGGCATTTTCTACTTTAAAAACATCAATAGTGTACGGTGTGAAAAACATACCTAGATCCTTACACTTTTTTTAGACGATTGTATGAATGATAATAAACATATCTCTTCTTAAGCTTACATTTTAAGCCCCTTTCAATTTATCTCTTCTTTTTACAGCACATAGTTCTTTCAAGAATTTATCATTTCTAAGAACTTGTTTAATTATATCAAGAATGGGAATATTTACCTCACATATTGATAATGTCTCATATAAATCAACATCTTGTTCCAACTTTTGATTGTCCTTTAATGCATCTAAAAAAGGATGAACTGTAACTAAAGGAGAAGTAGGTGACTCACGCATAGGTCTGGACAAGCTTTCTTTTGCTTCAGCATGTTTTTTCCTTTTATACTTGAATTTGATGAAGTCGGGACTTTCATAGATTGCTCCATTTGCTTTCCTATTAAGACCCGATCTCAAGACCAGACCCCAACCGAAAAAAACGAAATGGAAAACGTAAACGGATTGCGAAACCAAAGAACAAAACAAAGCGAAGACGAAGGAACGAAAACCAAACGAAATCGAATCGGAGACTAAGCGAAAAACAGATCGGAGGTCATAAAGCGGAAAAAGTGAACGGATTTACAAAATTAGGACGAAACATAAAAGAACGGATTCAAAGCATTCCGACATCCGGTAACGCGTACTTTAGAAAAGAGCGTCGCGCTGGAAACTGTAGGCTAAAACAATCCAATAACCGGTATAATTTTTTTTTATATAATCATTTCATTCACTTCAACATTATTCAATCTTATACCAATCAAACCAATTAATTTCCATCTTCGAAAATTTATTTGCCATCAAAACTTATTTCTTCAAATTTTTATCGCATCTCATAACTCTTATTCTTACACTTATTCTAACTTGCCATAAACCGATTTTTATCGAAAATCGGGCAGCATAACGGCTGTATTTGGACAACCCAAAAAAATCTGCAAATCAAAAACATACTTCTAAAATCACATCCAACCATAACAACCTTCTTCGGACCTCCTGTCCGGAATTCCAACAAATCCAAACACAAGTCTAATACCTAATACACTTCAATAAGTCTTAATCCAAAAATCCATCATCAGAATCAACCTCATTTATATACATCTCAAATCAAAATACAAATTCAAGATTCAATCTAAACCACTCATATTCTTAAACAATCATAACTCATATCCCAAAATCATACACAACCCAACTATATACATTAATTCATAATTCATATACATCATTAAACCAAAGTGGCATTCTCAAGCCACGATACAAAACCAGATGTCTAAATCTCAACTAACCCTATTTCAGAAACATGCAAAACTGATGTCTTGACCATCTTCATCCGATCTCCTGCTCGAATCCTGGAGATGGGGATGAAAGGTGGGGTGAGCTTGACAGCTCAGTGGATAACATACTTATAATTCGAAAAACAAGTAAAAAGTATATTTCAAAATTCTTGCCATATCATAGAAATTTCACGATAGAAAATTTGCAAAATCCTTATTTCTTAAACTCTTCACTTTTCAAATCATTCAAAAATTTTCATAAACACTTTCACGAATTTCACGGTTGAAAAACCTCGATTTCTCATTTTTCACATATTCTTTTTCGCAAATCACGAACAATGTCAAAACATGAATGCAAGACATAAAAAATGCATCACAAACATACAAAACAAAACACACAACACATCAAATGGTTTGGGTCGGTCCTAACAGAACGTATTGCACATTCCCGCATAGCGGTCCTGTGCAGCCGTAAACAGAGGGGAGTCCGTAATCGGAGCTCATATGTCACTAGCGGGTAGGCGGGAGAAGCCTATCAAAGGGAGACCAGTGCACTGACTCATACGGAGGGGACCTAACCAAACCCACATCATACACATATTCATACTTATAAAATCAGATTGCCCGAAGGCACATTTCAAAAATTCAATTTTTCATGTCGTGTCTTATTAGACACGGTAACAATCACAAATTTCACACATCAAATCAATTCATATAACACAACTTCAATCAATTAAGATTGAAACAATTTTAGCAAATCATCAGATGATTCAAACACAGTGCCATATCAAACAAATTGACATTTCCAAAATGCACATAATGTCACATAGACATTCGCAAATTTCTCTAGGATGCAACAATTATAACAATTATTTCAATATTGTCAAAACATTATCAATGAATGAACGATTAAAAACATTTTATTCAAATCATCCAAAACCATTTTCATAACTTATCAAATTTGTCGAATTTAAAACTTTCAGTTTCTCAAATCATTGAACATATAACAATTTTCTCAAATTATTCCAAAAGCAAGAAATTTAATCCTACTAAAATCAAAATTTTCAAACATTTACATACATAATATTTTTATAACAACTTCAAAGCATTTGGAAATCCTATGTTTTTCCAACATTTTCATAAACAATATTTTATAAATAATTTCAAAAGTACTCTGAAATTC
>JAOTAZ010093943.1:0-11239 GCA_025629785.1 Erythroxylum oxycarpum | reverse complement strand
TCCTAACCTTTAACATGCTAATTACTCCAAAATAAATATTCTAACAAAACCTCAAAATAATTTAAAATCATGCCTCATAAATAAATAACAGATTTGGGGTCCAACACAAGATCTCCTTATCTCTATCTGTTGATGATGAGTTGTCCAAGTCAATAATACACTGATCCGATCCAATGCTTACCCATGCCAACTCTATTAGCCATGGTCCATCTACAAGAGCACACACTAAGTCCTTAATCCATCAAGAACTTAGCCTTAGTCAAGTCAGCTCGTATACAGTCTGAAACTCTCCCAAAACTTGCACCATGTTTGATCTACTTGTTAAGTAACCTTGGAACTCTCACTGTGTGATCCAGCTAACCTTTAATTTGAAGTCCATCTCAAGCCTTCTTTTAGTCCATATTTCACATATCATTGTGCATGTCCATACTATAGTAATACCCCTGTCTTTTAAATTAATTACCATTATCTCTCGTACTAAATAATCAGTTTCATATTTGTTAACACCCATATTGTAAGTCCCTAAAATATATCCTAATTTTAATACTACATGTTTATGAAAGTACATGTGTGATAGGAGTTAGAATTTTGCTATGATTAGAATATGAAAGACATATGATTTCAATTTTTGGTCAAGTTGATAATGGTTGGGGAATTGGAAATTAATTGGGTTTATTGGAGAATTTAAGGTATTTAAACGTACATTTGGTCTAGGAAAAATTGTCAAGTGGCAAGTTAAGTTGCTACATGAAAATTAGAATGATTAACCTATGAGTTAGTGACATTTGGCATGGTTAAAGCATTGACAAATGGCATAGTTGACACATTGACAAATGGCAGCACTAAGTGTGTAACATATTGTCGGACCCCGTTACCGGAGCCCAACGGTCCCGGGAGGTGAGCACTGCTGAGGCCCGTTCCCGAGACCCTGCTGGGCCTTGCTGACTCCCTGAACGTGTATTGTTTTGTCTAATTTTAACCCTTCAGTAAAAACATAAAACCTCAAGCATGGCATGGACCCTGAAAGATTCTTTCATTAAACCCTTATAAGACCTGACTAATTTAACTTCATTAATCTGGGACGCTTGCATGCCGAGCGCCTGGGGAGCTCGCACGCCGAGCGTCGGGTGCTCGCATGCCGAGCGTCTGGGCTCGGTCGCATGCCGAGCGTCGGGGAAGCTCGCATGCCGAGCGTCTGGTGCTCACATGCCGAGCGTCAGTGGTGAGAGGCGTCCACTTAAAGTGGAACAAAACCTTGAGGTCTTGGGTTCAAGCAGTGGCTCACCCAAGTTTAAAGCCAAAGAGGACAATACCTGGAGTGATGGCGGTAGAGGCCGGGCTCTACAGTATAGATTCACAGTTAGTTACTGTTTGTAAAGCAACTGGTCAAATAAAGGACAAGTTAGTTACTTCAGAAGAAGAAACCGACGACGAAGATAATATGACAAGAAAAAAGACCGAGTTTGAATTTCTTTGAGAGTCACAGGGAATGTGTATTTTACATTTTTAAAGTTTTTTTGTTGTTTAAAAAAAGAAATGAAACGTAACAAAAAAGAAGAAAATATTTGTCTTTTTTAGTTCTTTAGTTTTTATGTTGCTATTGTCATCTCATATTTTTAGTAGTTGCATTGTGACTTCTGTTTGGCTCCACTAAAATCTCGCCAGCTCTCTCATCAGTGTGGGTCTCTCTCTCAGGTATCTCTCTCTCTTTCGGGCATATCTCTCGGTGTTTTGAATGGTGGTAATGTGTCTTATTAGTGTGCTTATGATTCTTCTGCTGTACCTATTGTTGATTATTATGATTATGCGTTTTGATAATGTTTTGCTCCAAGGGGAAGACATCAAATTGTTTATTATGAATGTTCTATTTAGGGGGAGATTTCAAGGGATATGCGTGACTATTCATCGTGCTTTTTGACAACTTTTTATCCCCAGAGAGAGAAATTTAGATGATTGGATAAACTTGATGTTTGATCAAGGGGAGTATTTATGGTCCAATTATATTATTTAGGGGGAGTTTAATGTTTGTGACAAAAATTCCAAAAAGGGGGAGATTTTTAGGATATATTGTATATATCTTTTATTTGGTTTTGACATTTTAATTGGACATATAAGATATAACTTGTAGGAATTCTACATTACATTGGAGTCTATCATTATGGTGATATTAGAATTATTTTTCTGCTGGATTTACAGGTTATTGTGGATTGAAGAAACTAAAAGGATGAGGTTGTTGTGTTTTTTAATTAAAGTGGTAGTTATGTAGTTGATGTGGGACTCTTCTTGCTTGAAGGTGTCGACATCGTACATGTTTCTAAAACAGCTGAAATGAATCTCTTGTGTGGAAAAATGGTGGTTGCAGTGTTGTGTGTTGATGACCAATAAAGAAACACATACAGCTGCAACATGAGATGGGAAGATAGTTGGATATACGTGTGTTGTGTTAGACAAGTCTATGGTGTAGTGGTGTGCCTTAATTGCTTATTGGGAAACACACTGCGTTAATTGAGCATGTCTCTATAGTTGAAGGAAATCACCAAGTTAAGCGTACGTTGGCGTTAAGTTGTTGATGTATGGCCAAGTGTAATGGCCTTGCACGGGAGTTGAGCAGTGGACTTGCATAGGAGTTTTGGCAAATCAAGCAATGCACATTGGATAATAAATTAAGCAGTGGACGTTAGACAACAAATCAAGCATTGGGCATTGGAAAACAAACCAAACAGTGGGCAAGGATCATCGTATACTGTGATTTATTACGAAGGAGTTGAAATGGTGCGAATGCTATTGTGGCTAGTCTACTTTGGTAATTAGACGTCGTGAGCTAATGTTTGTTGCCTAGTTGTCAAGATAACGTTGTTGGAATTTTTCAGAGCTGTGTCTTCTTGTTGATATTTATGTGAATTATTCCATTATTGTTGTGATGTGTAATATCCCATTTCCTATGATAAGACTTGAATAATGAACATGAGAAATTTATGAGAAGTTAGAACGCACAATTCATGCTTATGCAAAATATGGCATATACATACGTGATAATATTGATTTTTGTATAATAATATGATTGTACATGCATTCATGACATTTTTCGGGTATAATTGTGATAGACCTAAGATAACCCCTTTCTATGTTAGGAAGAATAAGCAGAGGGCAGAGGACCAATCGGTAGAGGAGTATGCTAATATGTATTTGGGTAGTTAGTTAGCTAATAGTACTGACAACCAATCATTAGGTTGTAACGAAATCTGTTAGTAGTCACAGACTCTTCGTACAAATAACAAAGAGGGAAGAAGGGAGAGACATATATGAGGAATGACATATGTATGAGCCCTAGGCTGGAGGTTCTGGAACTCGAAACCAGATTTTCATTGTTTTCATTCACAGAAATCAATAGCAAATACGTATTCTATCCATACCTGTTTCTAGAAAATCTATCAACTTGGTATCAGAGCAGTTGATCCTGAACAATGACCGCTAAGAAGGCTGATAACCAGATGGAAAGGCTGGAGAAGGATCTGGAACTGTTGAGAGAAGAGAGACGAAGTGATGGGGAGGAGATGCAAAGATCGATCAACCAGGCTCACCAAGAATTTCAAAAGCAGCTCAGTCATTCCACTCAAGATTGGCAGAGACAAATGGAAGAACATGGCATGGAACTTCAAAGGAAGATGAAGGATGCTAATAGGGAAATGGGAGAATGTTTGAGGTTCGAAATAAAAAGCATGATGATGTCGGTCTTGCAAACGTGGAAAAGGACTGAAGGCGGTACTGTGGAGACCCGATCTGAAGAACACCCACCCCAAGAACCTCAACTCGAGCCCAGTCGAAGGAGGGAGCTAGGAAAGGCCCCATTAATGCCGGAGGAACACTTTGAGAGCAACGACTGGCGCAATGAAGCTAGCTACCGGGTCGATCCACCTCCTGGGTTCGCACGCCTAGGTGATTTCCAGCGAGATTGTCGACCAAGACGAATTGAGATGCCCACATTTGGGGGGACTAACCCCGATGGGTGGATCTATAAGGTCGAGCGATTCTTCTTAGTGGGGAGGTTCACCGAAGGGGAGAAGATGGAGCTAGTGGGTATGAGCCTGGAGGGAGATGCATTAACGAGGTTTTGGTGGGTGGAGAGCCGGCGACCCATCGTGGATTGGCAAGAATGCAAGAAACTAGTGACCAAGAAATTTCGTCTAGCTCATGAAGGAACCCAGTGCTAGTGACTGTTAGCGGCCAAACAGGTCGGCACGGTGATGGAGTACACCGAAAAATTTCTGGAACTCACAACCCCTCTTCCAGAGTTTCCAGATGCAGTATTGGAGAGTACATTCATGAATGGGTTAATAGAGGAGATCCAGCTGGAAGTGCAGATTCTCAAACCCTGAAATTTAGCGGAGATGATGGAATTAGCTCAACAGGTGGAGGAGAAGTTCCGACGTATGACTGAATTACGCTGGAATCGCTGGGGAGCAAACATGAAGTGGGGGACGGTGGGGCCATGAACAGAACATGCACGGGGGGAGAGAAGGAAGGAGGAAATAGGAATCTAGGGAAGTCAACTCGCTACTTCCACCCGACCCAACAATCCCGACAGCCATAGGTACCAGAAATTGGGAAATTTCCATAGATTGACAGTGAGTGAGTTACAAGATAAGAAGGCCAAGGGGCTTTGCTTAAGGTGTGATGAGAAGTTCTGTCCAGGCCATCGGTGTAAAAATAGAACTTTAGGTGTTGGCTGCCATGGATGAAGAGTCTGACCTTGAGAAAGAATCAGTGGAAGAAGATGAAGAGGAAGAAGTACAACCTGTGGAGTTAGCTGCAAGGTCGGTGTTGGGATTCACTTTCCTAAAATTATGAAAGTGAAGGGGACCATAGGTGAGAAGGAAGTAATCATACTGATTGACAGTGAAGCCTCGCACAATTTTATTTCATGGGAATTAGTAAGATTATTGAATTGCGAGTTAGAGGGCACTATTCGGTATGTTATAGCCCTGGGAAATGGTCAGCAGATTAGAGGAGAAGGCATATGCAAGGGGATAGTGTTGTCAGTGCAAGGATTGCAGGTAACCGAAGAGTACTTACCAATGGAGTTGGGCTGCTGTGATGTTATATTGGGCATTAAATGGATACAAACTTTGGGTAAGGTGGTGATAGACTGGGGAAAAATGACAATGGAGATCAGACAAGGGGATAGAACCCTCACTATTATGGGAGATTCGACACTCACAAAAATGCCGATCAGCTTGAAAAATTTGGTGCAGACCACAATAGTTGGAGATTTGGTGTATTTATTACAGATGGGGTGTGCGAAAGGGACAGGGCTGAAGGATGTCACCCCAATTCATGCGGAGCTAAAAATGCTTTTGGAGGAATTTCAAGCAGTTTTTTACATGCCCCAATAATTGCCGCCTGAAAGGGCTAAACACCATGCCATTGTACTCCAAAGAGGAGCTAATCCGGTCCAAGTGAGACCGTATAAATACCCTCAGTTCCAAAATAATGAAATTGAGAAGCTAGTGAAAGAGATGTTGGATTCCAGGATAATCCAACCAAGTGTGAGTCCTTATGCGAGCCCGGTGTTGTTGGTTAAAAAGAAAGATGGAGGGTGGCGTTTTTGCGTGGACTGCCGTGCTTTGAATAAGGTGGCAGTCGTCGACAAATTTCCAATCCCTATTATAGACGAGCTCCTTGATGAGTTAAAAGGGGCCACTATCTTTTCGAAGATTGACTTAAATGCGGGGTATCACCAAATCCATATGAAACCCGAAGACATTAAGAAGATAGCATTTAGAACTCATGAAGGGCATTACGAATTCCTCGTCATGCCCTTCGAATTGACTAACACACCAGCCATGTTTCAATCCCTCATGAACCAGGTTTTTAAGCCTTATCTCCGTAAGTTTGTATTGGTATTTTTCGATGATATCTTGGTTTACAGTGTAGACAAGGAAGCACATTTTGGTCACTTGAGGACAGTCCTCATGGTGCTCAAATCGCAGCAACTGTATGCTAATCGAAAGAAATGCAATTTTGGGCAAGAAACCTTGGAATACTTAGGGCACATTTTATCACGAGATAGGGTGGCAGCCGACATTAACAAAATCCAAGTTATGGTGAATTGGCTAAGACCATTGAATGTACGGGAGTTGCGGAGCTTCTTGGGTCTAACGGGGTACTATAGGAAGTTCGTAAAGAATTATGGATACATCTCTTGACCACTGACACAATTGTTAAAAAAGGAAGGGTTTAAATGGACTGAGGAAAGTGAAGCTTCTTTTCAAAAGCTGAAGCAAGCCATGATTTCAGCCTAGGTTTTAACCTTACCCGATTTCACTAAACCCTTTATAATGGAGATCGATGAGTCAGCAAATGCTATAGGAGCGGTTCTAATGCAAGAGAATCGACCTATCGCCTATTTCAGCCAGGTTTTTCCCACATCCAACCGACATAAATCAGCATATGAGCGGGAGTTGTTGGCGATTGTCTTAGTAGTGAAGAAATGGCGATCCTACCTTTTGTGTAACATCCCATCACCGATGGGAAGGATAAAATAGTAATTTGGGATGGGTTATGAGTGTGTAAACTAGTCTCGGCATGTTCATGCATAATATGGCCTCCATATACACATAAATTGTCATTTTTGTATATGCACATGAGTGTACCGGCATTCATGACATTTCCCGGCATATGTGTTTATAAATGTGATTTTTGTGAAAAATGTGAATATTTGTGCTTGAAAAATGAATTGGAGTGATTTTTGTGTGTTTTACGTTTTTGGAGACTTTTAGAAATTTTTCTGGAATTTTTGGGAAAAAATGTCCGGACCAAAAAAATTGCCTAGTGGCGGACTGATTGGATTCCTGATACTGAAAATGACTGTCCATTGGCACTGAAAAATTAGATACATGATTTTTAGGATTTATTACTTTGAGCCATTGGAATTTTGTGAGAAAATGGAGTAGAAATTGGAATTTAATCGGAAAGAAACTAAATGGAGGTTTAAGAACGTGACATGTGGCAAGTGACACTTGTCACTTGCCTAGCATGTCACCATGTCATAGGTTAATAAATATCAACTTTTACTTAGTCTTTCACGATGCTTTCTTATTTGAAGACCAAATCTTTTGTGTTTCTTCTCTCATCCGTAGCCTCCCTTTCTCCTTCTTCTTCATTGGTTTTCTTCATCTTGTAAATTGCTACTCACCTCCACCTACACAAAAGCTCTCATATCCTACGTATTTTCTCTTCTTTTGTTTACAAAAACACAAACCTAAGTTGTTCCCTTTAACATAATGATCGTGTGTGGTGGAGATAATTAGAGAGGATTGTGAGATTTTGAAGTTTAGAAAATTGGAAGCTTGATTAGGTAAGTCATATGTTTTATATGATGGTTTTGTAGTTAATTACAATATTGTGATGTTATTTAAGGTTAATTGCATAGTAATTGTGGTTGGAATATATGGGTGTGTGTGTATGAATTTCTTGCTTTAATGAATGATTGATAATGTAGAATTCGATGAATGTATGTTGGAAAGGTTTTGGAAGTGAAAGTAAGTTAGAAGAGTGTAGGAAATGTATGAATGATTGAGTGAGTGTTGCTGCCATTTTGATGACTTATGTGCAAGGATAGGTTATGAGTTGGTTATGGTGGAAATATGAAGTGAAATGATTGTTGATTGGTTTAGAAAAGGTATGGAAGATGTAAATGAGATTGAGATTGCAAATCTGGAAAAATTGTTTTGTACATATTTCAATGTTTTGGTCATAACTTTTTGTACGGTTAAGCGAAATTGAGATGAGGTTTGGCTTGAATTAAATGGGAGAAGCTTGGCTAGAATTCTTATGGAGGAAGTACTGTCCAATTGTGGCTTGAAGGGATTTAAATTTTGCCTAGAAAGTGAGTTATGTGTGCAGCATGAACAGTAACCGAGAAATGTGACCTGAAATTTTGATGAATTTTTTTAGATTGATCTAAGTTGAATTTACTCAATTGGTCTTAATGACAGTTGAAGAGTTTCTTGTTAGCTTTCTATCGCCACTAAGTATGACATTTTTCGATTTTTAGGGTGAGAGTTATAACCTGTTGATTTTCAGATGTTAATGTACATTGTGCTAGAACATATTCCTAAATATAGATTTTGTGAGTACTGTACTTTGAAGCCAATTTTTGGCCTGTTATAGTTTAAAGTAGCTTAAGTGGTCTTATGGAAAGTTGTAGAGGAATGTTTCAGCTTTGTAATGAGGTATAATATGTTAATTTTGGATGTATGGATTGTAAGTTATGAATTTGTAAAGTATGGTTAAGGTTTAGGTTATATGTTGATTTACACCCTTAAATAGGGCAGCCACATTAATGGGAGAATTTGATCTAGTTAGAGATGGAATTTGCTTCTAAGTCCTTCATGAGAATTGTAGTATGTTTTCTGATCTTTTCATTGCTATAAGGTTTGGAATTTTTGGACAAGGATATAAGAAGTTATTATTTTTGAAAAATGGTATACTGGTTTAAATAGTTATGTGAAGGCAGTACCTTTGGTTGCATTTTTGACACCCTTAGAGATGAAATTGGTGTTTGTGTCCTTCATGAAACTTGTAGAGCTCTCTTTTATCTTTAAATGGATACAAAATTTGTCCAATTTGGAGTTCTGAGTAAGAAGTTATGAGTTGTGCAAGTTGGAATGTCGAAAAAAGAAAGACTAGAGTTTTCCAGTCAGCACTGTAGTCGACTTAGTCGACTAGCAGTCTCCGACTAGTCGACTAGGACATGTATTTCCCTGAACTGACCTCTCTCCACTCTTTTGCTTATAAATTTTCTGTCTGACATCCGATTGGCCTGATTCTTGAGGCATCGAATTCGTCAAATATTTAATTTCATGTCTACATAAAATTAGGAAATTTTAGAGATGAGATTGACGTGGATTGGTCAGGTCAAAGTGAGAGGACCGGGTAATTATTTTTCTACTCTTTGTTTTATTAATTTTTGGACCTATAGAAGTCTGAATTAAGTAATTTTGGTGTCTTTGGATTTCTAATTTTTAGATGGAATTTTTTTAATGAGAATTTTTGGAATAATGCCGGGAATGTCACGAACTTGCATTGTACACTTTTTAATCGCTACATGTGCATCATTATTACATATTTCTGATTGTACAAATTATGATATATGTGTATTTGCATTGTATAGAGGCGCAGTTGGAACGTCGAGTCACAGACATTGCCAAGACTTCCAGGCATTAGCTTCGGAAGCTATCGGTGAGTGACCTAGATGGTTCTCTCGATTATTATATGTTTACTGTGGAGATAATGGTGGGTTTGCGATTGGATATGATTGTAGATTCCGGACAGAAGGTCCGATGTATTGGTAGCTATGACATAGAAGTGTTACTTGTTTGTGAATCTGTGAACTACCTGTTTATGATGTGATACATTGTTACATGTGGATTAATTGCGATACAATTGCTGATTGATTGTGACATATACATTGCATACACGAATGCATGATCAGATAATGACAGTTATGACCGGAGCAGTCACCGAGAGCTAAAAGCTCAACGTACTTGGGCCTCGAGCCCACAGTGATTTCAGAGCCTTAGGCTCAATGATTAATGCACCCACATTGGGACAGCTTAGGCGCTCGGTCACAACACCGTAATAAATGGGAAAAGTGTCACATACGCATTCCATATGCATTTGATTGAATAATTTTGATTGGGTGAAAGGCAACAATGCCTTATACTTATTGTGAAATTTATTGTGATTTGCTTGAGTGCATTCATGTGGTACTTTTGATTGTGACTTTATGAAATAACTGTTATATGCTTGAGTGTTGCATGAATTGAGTGAACCATCGATGATGGTTAGCTCACTGAGTTCGCAAAACTCACCAAAATTGCAACTTATTTTTTTCAAGATCGAGAGTATACTCCTAGGTCCAGGGGGACTTTTCGAGCCCTGTAGATCTTTTGGCAGCAGAAGTAATGGTTCACAGGTCGGTCAGCTGGGATTTTTGGTATGACCTAGTTAGGACTGATGTGAGGTATTGTTCTTATTATGTTAAGCTTTTGGAGTGATGTACATACAGTAAACAATGACAGTTTTGTAAATTATTAACTTTGATGAAATGCAATGAGGAAAATTTTTGGTTTTAAAAAGTTCGTGATTTTATATTGATGTTTATTATTATGATGCCATATGAAGTACAGTAGTGATCGTTCATAGCTCACCCTAATCGTAGGATATGTATCGGTACAACTTACAGGCATCCCGGTGTATACCCTGCGGTAAGGGGGCACTACAATGGTATGTTGATTTGATTAATTTTCTAGTTGCCCATGAATTGCCCGCAAGTATGACAAAAGCCCAACGTGATAAGTTTCGCGCTGATTTTAGATTTTACTTTTGGGATAATCCATACTTGTTGAAAATTTGTTCGGATCAAGTGATTGGGTGTTGTGTGCCTCAAGATGAGTTTCATTATATTTTAACTTTCTGTCAGACTTATTCTTGTGGTGGCCACTTTGGTGCCGCACAACACACATGGTACTTGATAGTGGATTCTTTTGGCCTTCGTTGTTCAAAGATGCATTCGAACTTTGCAAGACATGTGATCGATGACAAAAGGTAGGAAATATTACTCGTAAGAATGAGATGCCACAAACCTTCTTGTTATTCGGTTAGCTCTTTAATGTTTGGAGCATTGATTTTATAAGTCTTTTTCCTTTATCTAACAGAAATTTGTACATCCTTCTTGTAGTTAATTATGTATCTAACTGGGTCGAGGCATTAGCGACCAAAAATAATGATGCTAAAGTTGTCGTCGATTTTGTGAAATCTAACCTTTTTTATAGGTATGGGATTCCCAAAGCGATCATTAGTGACTGCGGAACCTATTTCTGCAATTAATCTTTCGAGGCCCTGCTGAAAAAGTTCCATGTCGTCCACCAAACTTCAACTGCCTACCATCCGTAGACGAGTGGTCAAGCAAAATTATCAAAACGCAAAATCAAGTCTATCCTTGAGAAGACTGTGCAACCTAATCGGAAAGATTAGAGTCTTCAATTAGGCGATGCATTGTGGGCTTATTGCACTACATATAAGTCACCTATGGGTATGTCGACTTTCAGGATAGTTGATATGGGCTTAATTGTTGATATTTTTAATTATTTTCACTTAGCGATTATTGATACAAAAATGAGTAAAATACTCACTTTAATTTATATTTGATTTTAGGTACAATTTGAGAGTAAAG
>JAOTAZ010093881.1:0-11242 GCA_025629785.1 Erythroxylum oxycarpum | reverse complement strand
ATTTTTCCAAAATTGAACCACTTAAACTAAGCATTCACCAAAATTGACTTCATAATACATAAACCCATACTATTTTCCATGATTCTAAACCAAAAATCCAACAAAAACTCAAAGCTTAAAAATTGCTCTTACCTTCTCTCTCTTCATTTTCGGCATCTTCAAGCTCCAAAGGAAGCTTTCACTCTCTTTCTCACTTTCTCTCTTGCATCTACACGAAAATCTTGCTAAAGGCTCAAAAAAAATCCGAAACCCTAGCATCTCACGTTTTCTTCTTCTTCATTTTCTCTTCACCGAAACCTTCTTCTCTTCTTTCCCTCTCTTTCTTTTTCTTTCTTTCTTTTCTTTCTCCAACCATCGTGAATCTGCTGCTCTCTCATGGAATCAACGAAAATCTAGTTTGAAACCCCAAAAATTTTCGAAACCTTACCTTCTTCTCCCATCACCGATTGCATCTTCTTCATTCTTTCCTTCTTCTTCTTTCATCGTTTCTTTCTCTTCTTTTTGTTACATTTTCGTGTCTTTCTAGTAGTTTCTCTTCACTTAAACGATAGCCATTCCCTTGGGTGTCATGTCATTAAAAAAATAAGTGTCAAAATGACCATTTTGTCCCTCCCTTTTCGTCCATTTCCAAAATTGCCCCTGCAGAAACCTGAAAAAAACTGACATCTTGTGTCCCAATTTTGAGTGGGCAAATGAAATAATTTGACAAAACTTTCTTTCCGAAAAATGTTCCTCAATGTCTTCTCTTTCAAAAAGACACCAAAATCACTCGAATCGGATCAGAAACGAAGGAGTTATGGCCCAAATACTTTCGAACCTTCACAAAATCCGAGATTGAACATTACGCCAACTTAATTCCAGAAATTGAGAATCTTAGGAATGAAATTGAATTTCGATCCCTTCACATGATTTAGCCCCATATCTTAATTTCATTTGGCCTCAAGAATCAACTCAATCGGATCTCTACAGCTCCCGAATTTTGTAAAATACCGAACCATGTTCAGAAATTTCCCCAACTTACTTTGATTAAGTCAATCAACCTCAATTTAATCTAAAAAATTCACAATTCTCCAAGAAAAATGAAAATAAAAGTCTTAGGAATCCAACGCTTCAAAATTCGAGTCAATCGGATGTTGGACGGATAAGATATAAGCCAAAGAATCAAGAAGAATAAAAAATACAAAAATCAAAGCTGCACTGTAGCAGATGGCTCGCGATCGCGAGCTGAGAAACAAAAGTCCGTCTTGCGATCAAGAAAGGGTCGCGATCGTGAGCCGAGGAAAGACAGCATACGAAAAGCCCAGCTCGCGATCGCGAACAGCTTGCGATCGCGAAATGGCTCGAACTGCATTTTTCATTTTCATTTTCTTTGTTTTTACACCAAACTTCAAAAATTCATAACTCTTGCTCCAGAACTCCAAATTTGACAAAATTGATATCATTGAAAAGCTTAAAGGAAGCTCTACAACTTCCACGAAGAACTCAAAAATCAAATCAGTCGTGACGGCTCGCGAGTGCGAGCTTAAAAAAAAGGGCAGAGCCGTCTCGCACTCGAGACGGCTCTCGAGTGCGACCGAAAAGCCTATCTCGCTATCGCGAATAGCTCGCGATCGCGAAATTGCTTGAACTGCATTTTTCATTTTCATTTTCATTTTTTTACACCAAACTTCAAAAATTCATAACTCTTGCTCCCGAACTCCAAATTTGACAAAATTGATATCATTGAAATGTTTAAAGGAAGCTCTACAACTTCCATGAAGAACTTAAAACCCAAAACAGTCTCTAAAATGATCAAATTTTCAATCAAATATCCCGTCCCATTTAATGTCTCCCTAAATAATTGCATAACTTCCAAAAATCACATCTTTACATCCTCACATCTGAAAATTACAAACTATACCTCATTTTCATGCTATTTAAATTCTCCAAAAATTTCATGAAGATCATGTAGTCCAAAACAGACTAAAATAGTCTAGAAATCACCTCAAAACACAGTATACACAATCCTTCATTTTCAAAAACAAAACAAATAACACTTAACTTCGAAAAATCATATCTTCCTCTCCCGATATCGAAAAATTCCATAATTTATGGCGACAAATACCTCGCAACAGACACTACAAATTTCATGTAGATCATGTTCTCAAATTTCGCCCAAATCAAAAAGTCAACTATAAATGCCAAAAAAAGTCAACTTTCCCAATTCTCCACTTTTTCACACTTTGTCTCTTTATTTCTTGATTTTCACTTCCTTTTCATAGTCATAATTCAATCCAAATCTCGAAGTCATTAAAACTATTTAATTCTTTTAATTTTCATCAAAAGTTCGGGGTCCAACAGTACTGCCCCTCTGTGATTCTTCCAACTACCTGAGACGTTTCATTGATGGTTCGACGACCATAATTACTTCCTGATACCTTTGAGATGTGGTGGGAAACATAAGTTCCTTTGTAATGAGCTGCATAACACGCTGCATCTATATCTCTCACTTAATCTTCAATTTGATCCTCTGTCAGATCACTTGTTATCCCTTCATGATACATTTTCTTCTTCCCTTTTTCCTCATTGTGAACAATGTAAGGTCTTGGATGAATGTCAAGTACAATCTTTATCACAGTTCTTTTTGTGAGTGGGTAATAGTGTACCTCTGCTTGGCCATCTGTGTTGGGTATCGTTTTGATCTTTCATCCCTCAAAACACTATACAACCATATCTCTCCATCATTCAACAGATGTATAGAGCGACTATTCGCCAATATTGGTTCAAGTTATACCTTGACTAACCTTTTCAGGGGATCTCTTATGATTATAGAGCTGCTACTCCTGACAGGTTGAACTTTTTCAATAATCTTCATTCTCAAATCCCCTTTTCTCATTGGTTGAGAAGGATTAACCTATGCTAGACTGCGTTCAACTGACTTCTTCTTTTGAACAGCAGTTGGAGTGCTCTTCTTTTGACTGATTTTCTGCCTTTTATTTTCTTCAATCAGCCTACGAGGTTATTATTGAGGTTGGGGTTGCTTCTTCTCAAACTCCAATTTCCTCTTTATTTCAGTTTCTTTACCCAATTTTGCTGAATCTTCCTTCAAAATTGAAAATAAAGATCTGGTTGCCTATGGTGTCTTCTTCTCAGAGTCTCCACCATGAGTCAACTCTTTTCCTTTCTTTTCCTCTTGTTGACGTAGGGTTCGTACTCTAGGAGACCTTTTGGGTATCTCCGAAAGAAGTGTTTCCCCTTTTCTCTTCAGGGACACTTGTTTCTCCATATACCGCACCTAGTTTCCTTCTTTATGAGAAATCGCCTTATCTATCTTCATTGCTTCCACTTAAGATTTCTTCAATCCTTTTGTGGATGATCTTTCAATGGATTGAGATTTTGATTTTCTTGTGGGAGATACTTTTTCACTCAAGCTTTGCTTCTCAGTACGCTCCCCCTTAATCCTTACTATCGTCTTAGAATCTATTTTTTCTCTTTCCAAATTCTTCAAGCCCATTTTACCAATTATTGCATAATTGATGAAGCTTTTGATATTCAGCTTCATCTTGTTTCCTCTCTCCAGAAAGACTCCAAAATCTCTGAATATTCTTGTCAGCATCATCCCATACGGTAGGGCGGTCGAAGCTTTCTTCGACTTTACCATATAATGGAAGATAAGATATGGAAGATCTATAGGCTGGGGATTGAGTAGATAAAATAGGCATTGTTCATCTAACGTCGTTACCAGATGCCTCGATACTGTTCTTGGTAGAACACAATGGAAAAGAAGTGAGTGTAGAACCCTAGCCTTTGGCACAAGACTTGAGGCCTTCTTCCCCTTTGGATTATTACTTCCATATAGTTGTCGATTAATCTGAATCTCCTTCACGCTAGCTTGCGTCATCCATTTAGCTTTATTCGTGAGCTTTTCTCTAACACATGGACACTTAGTGACCTTCTCCATTATCTTTAGCGTCACTATAATCGACAATCAATCCACCATTGATACAAGAGGATCTTCAACTACTTCCATATTCTTCCATAAGTCATATACTTCATTCATGTAGATTGTTTCACGAACTTGAAAGAAGTTCCTCCATCCAACTGCCACAATCTCTGGTTTAATATCCATTTGGTCCTGCTTCAAGGACTCGAAATCAACAAGTCTTTCACTAGTCATTGATTGCCCATCTGTGATTGTAGTCAACAATGAACTGAACGTACAAATATCTTTCTCAAAGAGGTGAAGTTGGTTTCTGAGGTTGAGATTGTGAGCAAGGAGAGTTTGATATCCAAACAGAGTAATGAAAAGTTTTTGTTGAGAGTTCTTCAAAAAGTTGATGTGGTATGTCAAGAGGGTTCTAGAGTAGATGGTGTTCTCAAGGCTTTAAGAAGCTTTCCCTCCAAAACTTTTTAATGACAGAAGTTACCGTCTGTAACTTCCTGTTATTGTTATCGTTAACTCTTACGACTTTTTATTTGAGTCATGACATGTCAGACGGTTGATCACTCAACATCACCATGTTAAGGTTTCGTCTGATTTCTTTAAATCTTTCTTCACTCAATGGCTTCGTGAAGATGTCTGCCTATTGAAAGTTTGTCTCAACAAACTATACACTTACGATTTTCCTTTGAACGTAGTCTTGTTGAAAATGATGTCTAACTTCGATATGCTTGACTCTCGAGTGTTGTATCGGGTTCTTCGATAAGTTGATGGCACTTGTGTTGTCACAGAAGATTAGGATCTGATCTTCAAGTATTGAATAATCTTCTAGCTGATACTTAATCCACAACATCTGTGAGCAGCAACTTGCGGCTAACATATACTCAGCTTCTGCAATTGATAGAGCAATCGAGCTTTGTCTCTTAGTCGACCAGGAAACTAGGTTATTGGCAAAGAAGTGACATCCTCCACTCGTACTCGTCCTATCAATCCTATCTCCAGCATAATTAGCATCACAGTAGCCAATTAACCTGAAATCTTTACCTTTCTCGTACATTAAGTAAAGATCAGTAGTTCCTGAAAGATATCTCAAAATTCTTTTAACAGCAATATAATGAGACTGTCTATAATTAGCCTAGAATCTTGCACACAAACAAACACTAAATAATATATCGGGTCTGCTTGCTGTAAGGTAAAGTAAAGAACCAATAATTCCTCTATACAATGATTGATCAACCTTCTTGCCAGTTTCGTCCTTAGACAAAAGGTTTGAAGGATGTATCAGAGTTGACATTGGTTTTACTTTTTCCATATCATACTTACTCAACAATTCCTTGATATACTTCTGTTGATTATAAAAAAACTTCTCTTCAGCTTGTATAAATTGCAACCCAAGAAAGAATTTTAATTCTCCCATCATGCTCATCTCAAACTCATTCTTCATTAAATTCTCAAAACTAGTGCATAACTTCTTAGACGTTTCACCAAAGATAATATCATCAACATAAATTTGAACTATGATGAAATCATTCTTAAAGCATTTCATAAATAATGTGTTATCTATCTGACCTCTATTGAACTTATTCTCAATAAGAAAAGAACTCAGATGATCATACCAAGCTCAAGGAGCTTGTTTCAAGCCATACAAAGCTTTATGAAGTCTATAGACGTAGTTTGGTTTATTAACATCTTCAAAACCAGGAGGTTGCTTTACATAAACCTCTTCATCTATAAAGCCATTCCGAAATACACTTTTCACATCCATTTGAAAAAGCTTTATGTCATGACAAACAAAATATGCAAGCAAAATCCTAATAGCTTCTAGTTTTGCTACAGGAGCATAAGTCTCATTATAGTCTATTCCTTCTTGTTGATTATAGCTTTATGCTACTAATCTCGCTTTGTTACGACTCACTATACCTGATTCATCTAGCATATTCTTAAAAACCCATCTAGTTCCTATGATAGACTTTTTAGAGGGTCTAGGAACTAAATACCATACTTTATTCCTAGTATGGTTCAGCTCCTCTTGCATTGCTAAAATCCAAGCTTCATCAATTTTCTTAGGCTTTATTTAAGAGATAAAAGCTACATTAGCTTCTCTTATGAATTTGGATCTAGTTCTCACACCTTCTGGGGTCTATCTTATAATCAACTCTTATGGATGAGAACTCTTATATCCTCAATCTTTTTTCAAATCAAGTGTTTCAAGAATATCTTCAACTTTGTCCAAAGAAGTATCTAATGATGACACATCTTCACTATCAACCAAGGGTACTGATAGGGTTTCATTATCAGTGTCATCTCTCTTCCTTGGTTAAGAACTATCATCAAACTTGACATGAACAGTCTCCTTAACAATCTTAGAAGTAAGATTGGAAACCCTATCGAAGATAATGAATAGCCTAGAAAAATTCTCGAATAAGTCGTAGAATCAAATTTATCCAGAATTTCCTTTGTATTCAATATGGAACACTTGTAACCAAATGGATGGAAGTAGGATATGTTCGGCTTCCTTCCATTCCATAACTCATATGGAGTTTTCTTCAACAAAGGTCACAGAAGTATTCTATTTTGAATATAATAAGTTGTATTCATAACTTCTGCCCAGAAATACTTAGGAAGATTCATCTCGCATAGCATATTTAATGTCATTTCCTGAATTGTCCTGTTTTTCCTTTCTACAATTCCATTTTGTTGTAGAGTTCTAGGATCAGAGAAATTATGGAAAACTCAATTCTCCTCACAGAATATTCTAAATTTCTCATTTTCAAACTCACCACCATGATCACTTCTAATACTAGCTATATAACTTCCTTTTTCGTTCTGTAGCTTTTTGGAAAGAACTTTAAAACACTTAAAAGACTCGTCCTTATGTGACAAGAATAGTATCCAACAAAACCTAGTGAAGTCATCAACAACTACGATACCATACTTCTTTCCACCAAGACTCAATGCCCTAGTTAGACCAAATAAATCCATATGTAACAACTCTAGAGGTCTAGAAGAAGTTACAATACTTTTAGAAGAAAAAGTTGTCTTAACCTGTTTTCCTTTATAACAACTTTCACAAAAGAAATCCTTGTTAAAACTTATTTCTAGTAATCCTCTTACCAAATCATGTTTAATCAACTTTAAAATATGTTTAAAATTAATATGACCTAGCTTTTTATGCCAAATTAGTTTTTCCTCATCAGTTGATATAAAATAAGAAATATTTTTAACTTTGTATATCTTCCAAATTGATTTTGTAAAGATTGTTTTGTCTTTTGGCAGAAAAGAATATAGACCCATCCTTGTTATTAACTACACAATAATTTTGATTGAAGGACACTTCAAACCCAGAGTCACATAATTGACTAATACTAATCAAGTTGTGTTTTAAACCATCAACTAGCAGCTCATTATCAATACATGCAAAAGAATTATTACCGATTTTACCAATTCCAATTATTTTGCCCTGCTGGTTGTCTCCAAAAGTTACTGATCCTCCCTTCTTATATTGAAGATCAAGGAACATAGACCTTCTTCCCGTCATATGCCGCGAGCATCCACTGTGCTAATACTATTGGTGCTAGCTGCTTTTTCCAAGGAAGGATATATGTAGGAGATATTATATGTTTCTTAGGTACCCAAATTTTATTGGGTCCTTTGAGGTTAGTCTTAACATAATTTATAGAATGATGATAACGAGGCTGATGAAATTTCTTCCTATAAGGAACAAAATTCTTTTTTATCCTGGTTACTGTTCTTACCAACGCCTAATCCAGTTTTATCATTAAGATGTCTGTATTTGCATAACATGTCATTCATTTTTCTCGTACTCTCTGTGAATGTTGATAGATCAGCTGAAAGAGTGTTGATCCTTTGTTTCAGCTGATTGATCTCCTTCAATCTATCTACAACTACCTCCCTCTTCATCTCGTCTACTTGTTTCTTTAAGTAGACGTTTTCCTTCTCTAACACTTGCGTGTTCTTTAAGTTTTCTACATACTTTTTCTTTAGCAACTACTTCAAAAGTATTGCATGAGAATCTTCTAGTAATTATGATTACACATCTTGTAATTCACTAAATTTTGAGGTTACCTCTTTGTCACTTTCTTTTTCGGCTACTAGACAAATGTTGGCTTGTATCGATGCCTCTGAGTTAGTATCTGATTTAAACGAATTCAGATCTTCCTAGGTTGCCATCATGCTTTTCTTGCTTTCTCTACCTTTCTTTGGTTTGTTTTTCAGCAATGGACATTCGGACTTATAGTGTCCAAGTTTATTGCATTCATAGCAGATGACTGATGTCTTCTCATTTTTGCCTTCATCTTTGCTATTCTTCTTGAAGGAGAACTCTTTGTTTCCTTTTGTCTTCTTCTTCCACATACGTCTAATCTTCCTTGAGATAAAGGATAATTGATCATCTTCTTCGTTCGAATCTTGATCTAACTCACTGGAGTCGTCATTCTTGACTTCCTCGATCTTCAATGCTTTCGACGATGAACTCCTCTTCCTCAGAATCTTATGGTTCTTTTGGTTGCCTTTTAATGTTATAGATTTATCCCGTCTGGTTTTATCTTCTGCATCGAGTTCCACTTCATTTATTTTTAAGGATCCAACCAATTAATCAAGCTTTAACACGCTCAAATCCTTGGCTTCTTATACAACTATGACTTTTGGTCTCCATATTTTCGGTAGACTTCTGAGAATCTTTCAAACATAATCCTGATTATCATAAGTTCTACCTAGAGTTTTAAGTCCATTGACGATGGTCTGAAATCGTCCAAACATCTTATCGATAGATTCTTCATCCTTCATCTTGAACAGCTCATACTAGTGTACAAGAATGCTTATCTTAGATTCCTTTACTTGACTGGTGCTTTCGTGTGTGATGGATAGCGTACCCCACATCTCCTTCGCAGTGTCGCATCTATGAACTTTGTAATACTCACTTCTACTTAGGGCACAACTTAGAAAGAACTTAGCCTTTGAATTCAACTGAAATCTTACTTTTTGATCAGTTGTCCATCTGATTCGTGGAATAGCATTTCCTTCATCATCTGTCGGTGTATACGGTCCATTATCTATAATTTCCTAATGATCAATATGAGTAGCTTCAATGAAAGGCCGCATCTTATCTTTCCAGTAATGGTAATCATTGAACGTAGGTGGTCTAATGACGAAGGCGCCTTCAGTTATATATACGTGTGATTCTGCCATAGATCTTTATCCACACTTTGGGACGGTAGTTCTTGGACAATGAGCACTGATACCAATTGATGTAAATCATGTGTAAGTATAGTCTTTAAGTTCGATGTATAATATGCACAAGAAGGGGGGTTGAATTGTGTATTCTTTTGAAAACTTGCTTTCTCAAAACTATTGAATAAGAATATCACGAAGTGTTGCAATTAACTTCTAAGTACTTGAATAATACAATAGAAATTAAACTTCTAAGTACTTGAAGTTGACATATCAGTTTTATCCTGGTTCACCCTAAACCGTAGGCTACGTCTAATCCTCAGAATCCTTTTTGAGATTTCATTATACTTCTCAAAAGTACAAGTATTCTTTTCACCGAGCCTCTTTAGGTCTCTTACAGCAAGTATTCTTTTCTCGCTTAGCCTCTTCATGCTTTTCAGCTTTTCTTCCTTCTTACAGAAAGATGTTGCGAGCTTTGTTACAGAGAATAATAGCTCTATAGTTTAGCACAATGAATACGGTATTTCTCTAACTTTTTCAAAATCACTAACTTCTACAGTCTTCGACTTTAACTTGTATTTATAGCCTTCGACTTCAATTGCTTCTTGATAACCATTTCTTTCTTCTTGTTTCTTGATCTTTGAAGAAATAGTTATTCAGTTGAATTCTGTAACTAACTCAAACTGATTAATCATCCGACGTGGTATCGGGTCTTCATCTTCGTCTCATTTCTACTTTCGCTTCATCTTATATTCTATCATCTCATTTTTGCTTTCGCTTCGTCTCAGCTTTTGCTTCCCCTTCGTCTCATTCTCTATCGTCTCATTTTTGCTTCCACTTTGTCTCATTTTTGCTTCTGATTCGTCTCATTTTTTCTTCCACTTTGCCTCATTTCTTGCTTCCGTCTCAGCTTCTGCCTCACTTTATAATATTATTATTATTTATTTTCATCAAAATTATTAATCATGAAGTCATTTTTGAAGTGAATCACACGTTAATACAATGCTTAATAATGAGATACAAATGCACAAGAAGGGGGGTTGAATTGTGATAAACTTTTCATTAATCCCCTTTTTGAAAATTCATTCGATCAAAGAACTTTGTTCTTTTCACAAAATAATCAAAAACAAAGTTGTAACTATTTTCAAAAACTTTGTATAACAATAACAATATCTAAAGATAAGAATTGAGAGAGATTGAAAGTTGAGAGGTTTCGACATTGCAATTTTATACTGGTTCACCCCAAACTGTGGGTTACGTCCAGTCCTCAGATGTCTTTCTGAGATTTCACTATCTCTCAAACTTTACAAGTAATCTTTGTATCTGAGCCTCTTCAGGTCTTTACAAACAGTATTCTTTAACTCTAAGCCTCTGTAGGCTATCTGCACTACTTTCACTCTGAAAGTTGTTTCAAGCTTTGTTACATAAATAGTAGCTCTAGTTTTCTTGCACAATATCTCACAAGTATTGCTAAGCTTTTTAATCTCGCTAAAAATTCTCTTTCTGACTTTTCTTTTCTAAAAAAAATCCCTTTGACAAAACTCGTATTTATAGCCTTCGTCTTCAACCGCTTCTTGAAATCTGCTTCTTGATCTTTCAAGAATTGGTTATTTAGTTGAGACCTATAACCAACTCAAACTGATGTGTCTTCTTGATTCTTCTGTCTGCTTTCTGCTTCCGCATCTAGCACCTGCTTTCTGCTTCCGCATCTAGCACCTGCTTTCTGCTTCCGCATCTAGCACCTGCTTTCTTCCGTCTGCTTTTGCTTCTGTTTGCTTTTTCGCTTGCATTTATTTTTACTTGCGTCTGCTTTTGCTCCCGTCTGCTTTTGTTTGCGTCTGCTTTTGCTTGGCTTCCTTATTTGTTCTTCATCAAAATTATTAATCGTAAAGTCATTTTGACTTAACACAGACTTGATGTCTTTCTCTCCATCGGGTTGTTGTTTCCATACAACTGTTTATTGACTTCATTCTCCTTCACACTGAATTTCGTCATCCATCTGGCTTTGCTTGTAAATTTTTCTCCAATAAGTGGACATTCAGTAATCTTTGCAATTAACTCCATTGTCACTATGATAGACAATCTATCTACTGTAGAAACAATAGTATTGTCTACTAGCTTCACATTCTTCCA
>JAOTAZ010093817.1:0-21188 GCA_025629785.1 Erythroxylum oxycarpum | reverse complement strand
TCCTTAAAATAAAACATGCACATGACTCTTTTAATGAAGCACATGCACACTTAACGTAAATTAGCCCATGAAAATGCCTAAAAGAAGTCCACATGTCTTTTATAAGATAAAATAAGCCCAAGCCCATTGATTAGACTTGTGCTTGTGAAAATTGGCTAAATATTAGCCCTCTTGGTTTGATGCCTCCAATGTGCACACACTTAGATGTCTCCCTAAACTCTTCCCCAAGCTTGATCAACAAAACTTCTTGAAATTCTTGTGAAACAAAAGCTTGTGCATAAATTTGAAATTGTGCCTTCAGCGTTTTGAAACGTGACCTTGTAATTGGACCCATTGACATCCTAAAGTCTCCATTGACTTGGTGAGTTACATCAGAACCAAGAACATTAAGTGCTAGAAAAAGAATGGGGAGTTGACTCACTTGCCATATGGTGCTTGTTGTTAGCCACTTTAAAGATATGGACTTATTATTATTATTATTTAAATCATCACCCTGTCGAAACATATGAAGAAATGTTGATCGAAATTACCGAAGAAAAGAGGAAAACACGTGGTCTGGTCACCGGTGATCGTCATTCTCCCCATTCTTTGGGGTCGTTTTATTTATGTTTTAAGCTATGGTGAGGATAAAATTCCCTCGTTTCTCAACAGTATAAGCTTATGTTTTCCTTGTTTCAATTAAAAGTTCAGAAGCCTTCTACCTTGTTTTTAATGTATTGTAGGAGTGAAAACCACCGCGTGAAAGTGTTCAAATGTCATAGTTCATTTTAAGCTTAGATGACTCCAGAGTCCATGATTTATTTTACAATGTAAATGGTTCAGCTTCTCCTCGAAGCCCTGAAAAACATTTCTTTGATGTTCCTGCATTCAGTCTCCACTTTAGCCTTCTTAGCTTGCTTGCCCTTCCTCTTTGTTTTGCTGTCACTCCCACCCTTGTCCTGACCAAATAAACATGATGCCACAGTAAGTTAGCAGATTTCCCAACAGCTTGTGTGCCAACTTCTTTTACCACCTGCTCACTACAACTTGAGAAGCTAGTTGGACTATGCATCAACCCAAATTTTGTCAACCAACACCAAGACAATACCAGACCTTGTTCATGCACTTCTAATCTTTTGAATGGCTCACCCCTTAACTCCGTACAAATCCCTCCACACACATACCATTTGGCGTGGTGTCAGTAAAGGGAAGTGAAGAATGTAAGTTACTACAGATTCATACCTGTGCAATACCAGAAGAAACTTGTTTGCTTTATGTAAGTTACTACAGATTCATACCTGTGCAATATCAGAAGAAACTTGTTTGCTTTCTACAGCAGTTAGATCAGTATCTGACACTTTGCTAATTGCCTCCGGTAAACTTAATCTGCATTCATATTTCAGAACTCAGATCTGGTTAGAAAAATTAAAACAACTCTTCAAGATGCAGAGTTCAAATCTTTATTCACACCAAAGATAGTTCATTAAACTAAATGAAACATTCAAAGTTTTCAATAGAACGAGTCTGAAGGTTGCAGCTGTACTTCAAATGGTTGCACAGAAGTTTTATCCAAGGCTCATCCTTCAAGTACTCTCCTAATATGGCAACTGCCTCAGCTACTGCAAGAGTAAAAGAGCTAAATTAATCATAAGCAACCCAATCTAGAAAATTAATCCCTAGTTTATTGTCTTCAATAAAAGTATCTCTTCAAGTTCCCGAATGTGTTAAAAAAAATTTAACCTATAGAATAGGACAAGCTTGAATCTAACTTTGAAGCTTTCAGTCAACCTTGGTTTTCGCTTGTACTGATGAACTATTTCTTTAATACACAAAATGAGTTCCAAACTGTGAGTGCTCAAATGCTAAGTTTCTAGAAAAGCTATTACCCTTGGCTGTCTATAAACAGACAAATGCAGAATTTGTTCCAATTCTATACATAGAGGGAAATAGAGGCTGAAAAGATGAAAACATTTTACTATATATAGAGAAAAAGAGAGGAAATACATACAAGTATTCTTCTCGTCTAAGGCAGCATAGTTTTTGTCAATCATGGGTAGAGTCTGTTTTAAATTGGACACCTGCATTACAGAAGCTTGAAAAAAATTAGGGACTTAAAAAAGAAATCAATCTCAAATGAGGAGAGTGCATTTTCACCTAAACAGTTGCATTAATGACAATTGTAAAATAAAGCATCAATAGTTATGTCCAAAGAGGTACAAATGACATAGGGAATAATGCAGCATATAGAGTGAAAGACAGTTCAACTAAGTTTTAAACAGAAAAAGGCAGACCTTGCAGTACAACCAAACTAAGACTTTGGAATCATCAAGTCGGAAAAACTTAGAAGATCCAATTTCTGCATATAAGAAGAAGAAAAAGAAGGAACAGGTTATCAACTGATATCCACATATGACAAGATAAGGAAATAAATTACCTTCACCGATTCTATTACAAGCATTTGACATAAGTTCAGAAGAACAATACTGTCATAATTGATAAATGTCATGACACGATTCAAGACAAGCAATTCAAAGAGACATGAGAGCAAAATCCAGTCAGATATGTGTATTGTCATGTCTTACATATGAAGTGATCATGCTTCAGATTTTACAACTTGCATAAGGATATAGAATGCAGGACAACATCCCACTATTATATAGACAATGTATGTCAAATGTCATAGCACACTGTGGCTACATTAAAAGGAAAAAAGAACAGATACCTACTCATAAGATTTGATTATTTGATACTTCTAGACATCATTGTGACTAGCTCACACTCTGATTGGTACTAGAATGACAGATAAGAGACAACCTTTGATTTCACAAACCACTTGCATACAGTTCTCTGCAATGGATATCAAATTTTGATAATCAGGATAACCATTGACAAAAACTAATTCATCCAATTGTCTGAACTTCCCAGGATCATCCCCCTTCTGCAGAGCACAAAACATAAACAAATTAAGAAAACCACTGGAAGTAAGGATACGAGCGTGCCTTCCAGAATAGTATAGTGTCACACTTGAACATTTTTATTCGAGGAAAGGAAACAAAGTTAAATGGACCAAGTCAAGTCATTCGATATAAACATAAGCATCATAAACAAGTTGAATAAGGGAGAGAAGAGAACAAGCCGATTGATATAGAACTCTACCCAGGTATGATTAGTAGTTTATTTTATTTTCCGACAAGTAGACCTGATATTATGTTTAGTAAATGCTTATATGCTAGATTTCAAGCTAGGCTCAAGAATCCCATCTTCTAGACGTTAAAAGCATAATTAGATATTTGTGTTGTACCAGGTCATTAGGATATCCTAAGTATACATTCATTGATTTGGTTGACTATTTGGTTATGAATTATATCGACAGTCCTTTTTTATGGAGAAAATATATTTGGTACATATCAATTCCTAGGCGATACAACCACCTTTACAAACTGCCAAAAGTCAAATATGAGACAGTTGGTAGTTGTTGTGAATAAATTCTATAACTTAGGCAACAATTTATATATTATGACATAGAATTCACAAAGATACCTATTTGGGGAGGCCTAATCCTGGAGTGAGGGCCCCAATCCTTCTTTACCTCAGCCTCCTCTCACTATAAAGCACACTTATCTTAACACTTAGTCACTCAAGATTCGGGATTACAAGTCTAGATATCGTCATGTCAATAGGATTAATCACCAAGATGTCCAGGAGTACTTTCAGCAAATTGACTTGGTACATATTTTTTGACCAGGGTTGAGATTCCATTTTGTGTAGAACATGTAGGATTAACCCTACCAATGTATCTTTTTTATTGTAACCTGAAGGAAAATAAGCAAGATACTTTGAGAATATTCATTTCTCGAGTTCATGATATCAAGATCCTGCTATTCCATAGATTCTCAATGACATATTAGGTATCCTTACTCTCAAACATTTCGTTCATTATGACTGTTTGACCAAACATCATGGTCTTGAGAAAGGTTTGGTCTCCCACCAAAATCAGGTAGAATGATGCCAACATTCTTTCACTGCTCTTATAAGTATAACAGAAGCCTCCCCATAAATTAGTAATGATGGCGAAACAATTTTAATCTTTCAAAATTACGATTGACCATACAATTATCCAAAAGTATAAGAACTAAAATGAGATAGCCCATTTAATATAAGTGGAAGCATTGGTGAATAAAGTCTAGAATTATGTGTACATAGAATAAAGCACCACAGGAGAAAATTTACCTTCATTCTAGCTTCTTCAAAAATTGGCAACAAAATGAAAACAGGATCAACTGGAGTGGCAGTATAAAGACGCCCATCTAATGATAAAATAGCAATTACATAATGCAGAATAACAAAAATTAAGTAAAAACATAAAGGAAATACAGGTGTTGGTTACTTAATATCAGATACGTAAATAATAATAAGTTGAATCACAACAAACTATACTGATATAGGTTCACATCATACACATCCAGCAGTAACTCTTTTTTCTATTTTATGAAGACATAAGTCCAATATTTATACCAGCACATTGTCATCCATTCTATCAATTAGGGTTCTACAATTTCCTATGAAGGATTTACTTCTTGAGTGCTGAAAGAAAAACCATGGTATGAAATCATACAAATTTCTCAAAGTGCTTATTGAAAGGAACATATTAATTAAATGTTTGGTTGCAGTATTAGTGTAATGTACTCTTCATTAGCATCCAGAATAGCTATTGGCAAACATTACCGCTCAATTTAAAAGAAAAGTAACAAGCTACACAAGATACTTCAAGCATTCCATAGTTATGTATAGAACTTACCTTGACAGATATAATCACCCAAAAACCAGGAGGTATAAGATTGCTTGAACCAGTGAAGTTCCTGGAGCACACTGTTAATAAGGAAATAACATGCTGCGTTTCCTGCCAACCATGTTAAATATCAATAGTTTGTGTCAGAAAAAGAGTATGGCTTTTCCATAATTTCAGTTAAATCTTTTCACCCACATTCAGGAAAGCAGCTCCAAATTAAAATGTGCAGAGTATGATAGCAGCTAGCCAATCTTACATGAGATAACCACCATGTCAATGGAATAAAAAAGAGATGAATAATGCATGATAGGAGTAATAGTTGATGAAGTGAAACAAAGCTGCGGGAAGGTGAAACAAAGCTGCAGCAGGAAGAAGACGACCGAGACATTTAACCAAAACGAGGTCGTAGAGAGTCAGGAACGATCATTGTAAATAAGAATATGTCGTAGCATAGATTAGTTGACGAAATATACATGTACTGTTGTAATTGGATATGCTCTAATGGTTACAATAGTTGTTGGAGCGGTGAAGGAAGAAAAATGGAAAATAACAAAAGCTTCTTACTTATCTACTCTCTCTTTTCTCTTCTCTGAATTTCTCTGTATTCTTTCTTCTAACTCAACTTTTGTACCCCTAATCCCAAATTCACTTCCATGAACAAAGAACCTTATCATTGGTATTAGAGACCGATTCTGCCTGTAGTTCACGTTGCGTAATGGCTGAAGGGACAAGAGGACAAGAATGGCGTCAGATGGAAGAAGGATTGCGTAGTCAAATGCAAGATCTGGAGTTGAGGCATGAACGAGGTATGCAAGAGCTAAAAGAGCGGATCACGTAGCTGTTTTAAAATGATAACAGTGACAATGGAGTGAGAGGAAATGTCGATCCACAAGGTTCAGAACACAGAAATGGAGATGGTTACTACGGGGGTCGTTATACGATTCATACAAGAGGTAACAGAATTGAGTTACCTGTGTTCAAAGGGGAGAATCTGAGTGCGTGGGTATTCAAATGTGAGCAATTTTTCATGCTTGACCATATGCCATCGGAGAGTTGGACTAGCAACGATGCACTTGGAAGGGGAAGCTATAACCTGGCATGAGTTGTACATGAGAAATCGTATGACAAAGGATCCTCCCAATTGGGGGGAATATTTGTTAGCTCTGGAACAACGGATTGGAGGGTCAGCTTTTGAGGATCCAATTGAAGAGCTTAAGGAGTTGAAATAGAGAGGCTAGGTTAAAGAGTATTGTGCGGAATTTGATCTATTATCTCAAAAGTTAGTGATGCTGAAGCCATACTTGGTGAGCATGTTCTTGAAAGGTTTGAAAGTAGAGATTGAATACCCTGTTAAGTTGTGGAGTCCCAGAACTCTTCAACAGGCGTATGAGTTAGTTAGAAAACATGAAATGGTGGTGCAACACTCCACAGGAACAGTTAGAAATCAACCAAAGGGGTCGTATCATGTGGGGAGTGCGATGAATCCATCGAAATCTCCTAGGTTATTGCCAACCCCTGTACAAGTGAGTTCGAGGGGTGACAAAGAAACAAGGTGGAGTAAAACGACTTCAAGTAAAGAGCTTGACGACCATCGAGCAAAATGCCTATGCTTCTAATCTGACGAAAAGTATGTGCTGGGCCATAGGTGTAAAAAATGAATGCTACAGATGTATGTAGTGGAAGAGAAGGACGAGGTTGAGGAGATCAATGCAAGGGATGATGACGAACAACCAAGCATCTCCTTACAAGCCATGTCTGGAGTTACTGATGTGAGCGGGACCATGGACCATCGAGCAGAACCAGGCAAAGAGCTAGCCATGCCAGAAGGGCCCATGACCAAAGCTAGGGCCAAGAGACTTAAAGAGGTTCTTTATACACATATGGGCTTTTATCTTGAGAGGATGGCGAGCTCAAAGCCTATTGGAGGAGAGTTTAATGGAAGTGAGCCCAAGGTAATCCATTTAACTCAAATCCTTGGACTGCATACACTTAGAGCTCGAAGACAAGAAGACTTAGGCTATTTCAATGCTTCATCATTTAAGTCCAAGGATTGTTTGGTGCGCCACTTATTTTATTAGTCAGAGTAGGCTATTTAATTCACTTAAACCCAAGAATATATGGATCCAATGGTGACGCCACACATCAAACTTATTTATTTAGTTTTTGGGCTTCGTTTTATTTTGAGCTTCCATATATTTTAGCCCAATCTTTTATTATTTAACCTAAGTATAAATATGTATCTTTAGGTCAAATTTTCGCAACTTTTAGATCAGAATTGCTGGAGTGTTGTCGGCTTCAATAGGGAGAAACATTATTCTCTTGTTCTTGTTACCTTTCGAACCATCTTTTACTTATCAATTGCTTTCCCAATTGTGACGTGTTGATTGTTCGTTTCTCTTGGTTTTATTTTGATCATCAGGATTGTTTGGAACAAGTTTCCAAGAGGTATCGTAGAAATCAAACCTTGTGTATCCTTATTTTCTTGATTGTTGAATTCGAAATTTTCATCCTTCTTAATTCCTCAAGGTCGAAAACACACCAAAACAAAACACCCATCGAAAACATTGTCAAATCGACATCAATTCTTTCGTGGTGCGCATTATTTTGGTATCAGAGCCTTGGTTTGGAGGAGAATTCTTATTCAACTCCATCAAATTTCAAGAAACCGCCGTCCATCACCATCCAATAATCGTCGGATCATCAATTCAGATGTGAATTAATTTTTGGCCTAGGATTTCAATATTTTTTCTTGTTTTTATTTTAGTTAGGGTTTTCAATTATTCTTCTTGTCGCTTTTGTTGAAACTTTCGGCTTACATCAAAAAAGAAAAGGTCGAAAAAAATCCGAAAAAATTTGAAAAACCAAAAAAATCTAAAAAAAAGGGTTGGAAAAAAATCTGAAAAAAAGTCAAGAAAAATATGGGAAAAAAAGAAAATTTCTAGTTTCCCATACTTTTTTACTTGATTGTGGTTCATTTGAATTAACTGTGAGAAATAGTTTTAAAACTTTTCAGATTTGATAGCTTGTTCTTGGTTATTGGTTTGGGTTGCTTGTTACTTGTTATTTGAGCTACAATTGGGAACATTGACTTGTTGAAGCTGTGGTTCTAATTGTAACTTGGATTTCAGAGAACATTAAGTGGTAAAAGACAAAAGTGTGTAAGCTTATTTGAGGGAGCCATTGTCGTGACTTAAACACGAGAGGAGTAACAAATTCTTGAATGAAACATGTGAGGGGGTGATTGTGAGATTGTTTTTTACTAACCTTCATTTTGCAGGAAAGAACATTCACTAAAATGTCACAGGAAAGTGGGAATCAAGATGAAGGTAGAGTGGGGGAGATGAATGCCCTTACATTGAGAGCCATAAAACAATCATTTGAGAGGTTCAATCTCTCTTTTGAACGCATAAGGGAGACATTGGATAGTCATGCTTAGCAGATTGAGAAGCTTAAACGTGGGGGACGTGAGGAGCCTCAGGTTAGGCGTGCTACCTTTCGCCAACAAGCACCACCACCTCGTCGACAACCATCACGGTATGAGCCTGAAGAGGAAGAGTTTGATGAGGGAGAGGAGGACTATGAAGAGCGCATGCCCAGGAGAGCTTAGAGAGGAGAACCCCTCAACAGGCGAGAAGGAGACTTTAAATCCATTAAGACGCAGATCCCAACATTCAAGGGGAGGAATGATGCTAAGGCATACTTGGAGTGGAAAAGGAAGGTTGATTTGATCTTTGAGTGCCATAACTTCTCAGAGGAGAAGAAGGTAAAACTTGTTGATGTTGAATTTACAGATTATGCACTAATATGGTGGGATCAGCTTGTGACCTCTAGGAGGAGGAATGGAGAGAGACCCATCACTACTTGGCAGCAATGAAAGCATGCATGAGGAAAAAATTTGTACCTTCTTACCATTATAGGGAGATGTATCAAAAGCTCCAAAGACTCACATAAGGGTTAGTAGAGGACTACTATAAGGAGATGGAGCTTGCTATAATCCGTGCTAATATAGTGGAGGACCCCGAGAACACCATGGAAAGGTTCTTGAGTGGATTGAATAGGAAGATAGCAAATGTGGTGGAGTTATAGCATTACTTGGAGATTGAGAACATGGTAAACATGGCTATAAAGGTAGAGAGAGAGCTCAAACAGGTACTTCTAGTTACTTATGGAACTCAAAATGGCCCAAGAAAGAGGAGAAGTCCAAAGATAAGGAGGTGGACTTCAAGGACGCACCTAAGAAACCAATTGGGGGATTTGATCAAAAAGGTACTTCTAACACCTAAGCTACTTTTAGTAAACATTCATCTATAAAATGCTTTAAATGTTTAAGTACTGGTCATATTGCTTCTCAATGCCCTAATAGAAAAGTGATGTATATAAAAGATAATGGGGTTATTGATTTTGAGGATAGTGATGTTGATGATTTGCCATGTGATAGTGTTTGTGATGATGATGATGAATGTGTGGAAAGAGCTGTCACAGGAGAAGTACTTGTAGTTAGGAGAGTGTTAAGTGTTGGAGATAGAGATGAGATTCTAGATCAGAGGGAGAACCTGTTCCATTCAAGGTGTTTGGTGGGTAAAAAGGTGTATACCTTAATCATAGATGGAGGTAGTTGCACCAATGGAGCTAGTCGAACTATGATGAAGAAATTGGGCTTGACATGTAGGAAATATCCGGAGCAATATAATTTACAGTGGATTAATGATAGTGCGGATGTGAAGGTGATTAGACAGGTACTAGTGTCATTTTCTGTAGGGAGGTATGAGGATGAGGTGTTGTGTGATGTGATACCTATGGAGGCAGGACATTTGCTATTGGAGAGGCCTTGGCAGTTTGATAGGCGAGTATCACATGATGGGTACACAAACAAGTACTCATTCAAATTCAAGAGCAAGAACTTCACTTTGTTACCTTTATCGCCTCATAAGATCTACTTGGATCAGGTTAAAGCTTTGCAAAGAGAGGAGGGTTTGGGTAGTGAGATAAAGAAAAATGATGAGGGAAAAGAGACCCAAAAGAAAAGAGAGATTGGCCCAATGGGAAGTGACTGCCCAGGTAAGGAAAAGAAAGTAGGATAAGTAAGAGAGAAAAGTTTAGGGAGAGACAAGAAGGGTGAAAAGAACGAGAAAAAGTAAGTTTGTATGCTAGAGAAAAAGACATGAGGAGAGCAACTAGAGAGAAGAAAGCACTAGTGATAATTAGGTATAGAGAGTGTTTAGTTTCTGATGCTAACCCTCTTGATTCTTTGCCTAGTGTATTTTCATCTTTTTTGTATGATTATTTAGATGTCTTCTCTGAAAAGATGCCCAAGGGACTGCTACCCTTGAGAGGCATTGAGCACCAGATAGACTTTGTACCCGGAACTCAGATTCCTAATCACCCAGCTTATAGGAACAATCCTGAGGAGACAAAGGAGCTTCAAAAAAAGTGGATGAGCTATTGGAGAAAGGACATGTGAGGGATAGCTTGAGTCCTTGTGCTATGTCTGTATTGCTGGTGCCAAAGAAAGATGGAACCTCGAGGACGTGTGTGGACTGCAGCGCTGTGAATAAAATCACTGCAAAGTATCGCCATCCTATTTCTAGGTTAGATGATATGTTTGATGAATTGTATGGTGCATGTATCTTTACAAAGATTGATTTGAAAAGTGGATACCACCAGATTAGAATGAAAACAAGAGATGAATGAAAAACTGCTTTTAAAACTAAACATGGGTTATATGAGTGATTAGTCATACCATTTGGTTTAACTAATGCACCCAACACTTTTATGAGGTTGAAGAATCATGTCTTGCATGCATTTCTTGGTAAATTTGTGGTTGTTTACTTTGATGACATCTTGAGATGTGTATTGGATGTATTGAGACAAGAGAAACTATATGTGAATCTTAAGAAGTGTACATTTTGCATTGATAGACTTGTGTTCTTAGGGTTTGTAGTCAGTGCTCAGGGAATAGAAGTTAGTGAGGTGAAGAGTTTTCATGGACTTGCCAGTTTTTACAGGAGATTTGTGAAGGACTTTTCTACTATTGCTGCTCCATTGACTGAAATAGTCAAGAAAGAGAAAGGGTTTACATGGGACAAGGAACAGGAATATACATTTTTAGAGTTAAAGGATAAGTTGTGGTCTACTCCTATTCTTTGTTTACCTGATTTTGAAAAAGCTTTTGAGGTTGAGTGTGATGCTTCTAGGAATGATATAGGTGTTGTGCTTTTGCAGAAAAACAAACCAGTTGCATATTGCAGAGAAAAGCTTAGTGGTGCACAACTCAATTATCCAACTTATGACAAGGACCTGTATACTATGGTGAGAGCACTGGAGGTGTGGCGACATTACCTTCAGCCTAGAGAGTTTGTCATTCGAACAGACCATGAGTCCTTAAAACACTTGAAAGGCAAGGCAAGTTGAGCAAGAGACGTGTCATTTGGGTGAAGTTTTTGGAGACCTTTCCATATGTGCTTCGCTACAAGCAAGGAAAAATTGCTCTATTGTGTCTGACAGAGATGCTAAGTTTTTAAGCCATTTTTGGCAAGTATTGTGGGACAAGTTGGGTACAAAATTGCTCTATTCTACAACTTGTCATCCACAGACAGATGGACAGATCGAGGTAGTTAATAGGACCTTAGGTACCTTGTTGCGTACTATAGTGGGTAAGAATTTGAAAACTTGGGGTGAATATTTTCCATTTATTGAATTTGCATATAATAGGAGTGTGCATTCTACCATAGGTTTTTCACCTTTTGAGCTTGTCTATGGTTTTAATCCTTTAACTGTTTTAGATTTGGTGCCTTTACCCTTGCATGAGTTGTCTAGTATAGATGGCAAGAGGAAAGCTGAGATGGTCAAGGAGTTGCATGAGAAGGCGAGACAATATATTGAGCAGAGGAACAAGGTATATAGCAAGCCAATAAGGGGCGAAAAATGGTGACCTTTGAACCAGATTAGGTTTGATCTTCCAGGTGAGTATAATGTGTCCGCTACTTTTAATGTTGCTAATCTTTCTCCTTTTTATATGAATTTAGATTCGAGGACAAATCTTCCTAAGGAGAGAGGGACTGATGTGAGCGAGATCATGGACCATCGAGCAGGACCAGGCAAAGTGCTAGCCATGTCAGAAACCAAAGCTAGGGCCAAGAGACTTAAAGAGGCTCTTTATACGCATATAGGCTTTTATCTTGAGAGGATGGCGAGCTCTAAGCCCATTGGAGGAGAGTTTAATAGAATTGAGCCCAAACTAATCCATTTAAGTCAAATCCTTAAACCGCATATACTTGGAGCTTGAAGATAAGAAGACTTGGGCTATTTTAATGCTTCATCACTTAAGCCTAAGGAGTGTTTGGTGCGCCACTTATTTTATTAGTGAAAGTGAGCTATTTAATTCACTTAAGCCCAAGAGCATATGAATCCAATAGTGGCGCCACATAGCAGGCTTATTTATTTAGTTTTTAGACTTTGTTTTATTTTGGGCTTCCATATATTTTAGCCCAACCTTTTATTATTTATCCTAGGTATAAACATGTGTCTTTAGGTCAAATTTTCGCAACTTTTAGATCAGAATTGTTAGAGTGCCATCGGCTTCAATAGGGAGAAACATTATTCTCTTGTTCTTGTTACCTTTCGAACCATCTTTCACTTATCAATTGCTTTCTCAATTGTGGCGTGTCGATTGTTCGTTTCTTTTGGTTTTATTTTGATCATCACGATTGTTTGGAACAAGTTTCCAAGAGGTGTCGTAAAAATCAAACCTTGCATATCCTTATTTTCTTGATTGTTGAATTCAAAATTTACATCCTTCTTAATTCCTCAAGGTCGAAAACACACCAAGACAAAACACCCATCGAAAACATCGCCAAATCGACATCAATCCTTCCACGGCACGCGTTAGTTACTTTGGTGATATACCAATTGATAAAGGTACAGGGATTAATAAATGGAATATGGATTCACATCCTAGTAGATGGGGGCAGTACTCACAATTTTGTTGATAAAAAATTAATACAAAATTTAGGAAGAAAGTCAGAATTGGTAAAAGAATTATCGATTGTGGTAGGGGGAGGTATGAAGTTACGTTGTACTCAAATTTGTCAAAACCTGAAATGGCAAATGGGTGGAAAGGAATTTTGTACTGATGCTTTGGTGCTGGATATCGGAGGTAATGACATGGTATTAGGGGTGCAATGGTTGTCTGGGTTGGACGACATTGTATTCAATTATCAGAAGGGTAGCATGAAATTCTGTTGGCTTGGAGAAGAAATAGAGTTAAATAGTGCAAGGAGCTCACGGGTGCAAGAAGTTCCAGAGGGCAAAATGGCGAGGTTATGGAGAAATAAGGATATCATCGACTGTTTTATGGTAATATCCCAAGCGGAGGAGTTTACTACTGAATTAGCAATACAGAAGGATTTACGTGCAGCAAAGATAGAGGAGTTTGAGCTGGAGCCTCCAGCAAACTTCATAGAACAATTATAGACATTAAACAACTTTGAAATGGTATTCAAGGAATCTAATGGGTTACCACCTAATAGGTTCCATGACCACATAATACCTTTGAAGGAGGGCACTGAAGTAGTGAATACCAGACCTTATCGATATTCAAGAATGCAGAAGAACAATGTTGAAGATTTAGTCGAAGATATGTTACAACAAGGTATTATACGCCAGAGTTTGAGCCTATTTTCAGCTCCAGTGTCTGATGGCTTTACAATCATATACTCCATTCTTGATCATTTGAGCAAATACACTCACTTTATTCCTCTCCGTCACCCATATACAGCTGAAGAAGTTGCTAAATCCTTCATGGATCATATCTTCAAACTGCATGGGATTCCGCGGACGATAGTTAGCGACAGGGATCCTATTTTTACAAGCAATTTCTGGCGTGAATTATTCCAGTTGCAGGGTGTGCAACTGCAGTTTTTCACAGTCTATCATCCTCAAAGTGACAGTTAGACAGAAATCCTCAATCGTACTACGGAAACTTATCTTCGCTGTATGACGTCTAAATGCCCATCTAAATGCCCAACTAAATGGAGTAGATGGTTACCATTAGCTGAATGTTGTTATAACACCACCTTTCATTCGTCCAGTAACATTACACCATTTCATTCTCTACTATCTCTTTTCTCTTCTCTGAATTTCTCTGTATTCTTTCTTTTAACTCAACTTCTGTAACCCTAATCCCAAATTCACTTCCGCGAACAAAGAACCTTATCAATGCAGTCCATAAAAGTTTAAAGCAATAATGACAGAGTGACAAAATGACACGATGGTAAGAAGCAATAAGAAAGTGAATCCTGTTACCTGATTTTGGATGTTTAAGTGATAAGAAACATCCCCCATCGCTTCCAGTACTACAAGTATCTGTAATCATAAGATAATGAAGTTACACGTTAAAATAAAAATTGAAAGTTAAGAGATTGTGATTGCCTTTTGATGGTTAACAAAAAACGACAGAATACTCTGACTGCTCGAGAGGGAGACAAGAAACGCATAATCTACCGCCGTTTCCTTGTGACCATATGACTCCTTCAAATTGGTTGAGAAACCGTCTGGGATCTCAACTAAGGATTTAATCTTTCAAGTTTAACTTAATAATTTGACAACTAGCTCAGTTTCTATTAAAGGAGAGCATCAAATTTGAAGCAGCAATACTAATGCCAATGTCATTCAAAGAGTTGCTAGCGAGTGATAAAAGAAAAAAGGATATGAACAGACTCACGAGATGCAATGAGAAGACGAGTTTGACGAGAGCCTTGGCACCATCCCATTTCGCCTTTACCCACTCAGCCTCACGACCACGAACAAAAAGAAGAAAGCTCAAACTCAAATGGAAAAAGGAAACGGCGATGGGGGCGCCTGGTGCCTTGTGCCTGGGCCAAGAACGACATTTACATTCTCCTTGAAGGTTAGGAAACATTTACTTGCATTGTCCTTTATTATTTAATTAAAATTTGATATATGATTAAAATATCTTCTTTACGTGAAAGTGACAGGCGATAATCTAAGTGTTTGATGCTATCATAACTTTCGAATTACTAGATTTATACATTGACCAGGGTCAATTGGAATTGGCTCACCCATATCCGCATACGCCTGGTAAAATCTCGTCCGGCCTCAATCGGGATTAAGGAAATCCAACTACTCCAGTTTACATTTATTTGTTTAAAATAAAATCCCTATTGAAAATATTTTCACATTGGACCTTAGCCCTCAATTTCATCGTAGCTATGCAGTCCTGTTTCTAGTACGAAGTTTCAATCTTTATGTTTTGAGTTTAAATCTTGGGTTAAGCTTTCAGTTTTTGTTAATCCTAACCTAACGATTAGTATCACCGTTCTCGTTACTATAATCTTATAATAGTTGCTGGATTACCCTTAATTAATTTGAGGAGAAGATTCGCATACTCAAATGCTTCGCAACTGCTTCAAGCAGCCGAGGATGATTTTGTTAGGTAGTTGCTTTGTAGACCTTGTAACAGGTCCTGTGGAAGAAGTAGGATCACGTTTGGCATTCAAATTCTTGTGCTTACCTATCTTAAGAGGAATGCTACAGACTCAATAGATTTTGGTGAAGTAAAGAATTTGATAATTGGTTTGATTCGAGAGAAACCGGCCTCCAATTAGAGATAAACTCTGGATAAACTTACTGATACTTTTAAACAATCTTGACGTAGATATATATAGGACTCTGATGGACGTTTTGTTGCTACAAAATAGCAACCACTAAACTAATTTCTTAACTGACTAAATCCCACGATCTCTATGCGACTAGCTTTGTAGGCATTGCTATCTAACTTGACAGTGCTTGGACGTCGTAATTTGACAATGCAAAAACGTGTAAAACATGCTGAACATGGACTATACAAACAAGACATGTAACAATTTCCCTCCCTCTAAAAAAGTCCCTTGTCCCCAAGGGCCTCATCTGGGTATCTGAGTTGAAAGTCTTCATAGTCTTCCCAAGTTGCATCTGTTGGAGAAAGACCACGCCAATGGACCAAGATCTCCTTACAATTCCTCACCTTTCTGTTGTCAAGGATGGCTTGAGGAGCTGGCAGCAACTTGTCTTTCCCATGCTGCAAAGGTGGAAGGGTGGAAAGCACAACTTCATTGACTCCAAGCTTTTTCTTCAAACAAGAAACATGAAAAATTGGGTGAATTCGAGAGTTACTGGGCAAGTCTAGCTTGTATGCTACTGCACCAATTCGCTGTAACACCTTGAAAGGTCCATAAAATCGGGGTGACAGCTTGAGGCGGAGTTTTAAGTAAACCCAATCCCCTACTTCAAACTCCCTGTCCACATGGTGTTGATCGTATATCCTTTTCATACGTGCTTGAGCTTCTTGCAAACTTTCTCGTACTTCCTTGAGCACTTGATCTCGAGTTTTTAGCTCTTGATCTATGGCTTCAGTTCTTGTAGTTCCTGGAACATAAGAAAGCAAAGTTGGAGATGCGCGTCCATAAACCACTTCAAATGGAGTCTTCTTTATGGAGTTGTGCCAACTGGTATTGTAACAGAATTCTGTCCATGGAAGCCACTGCACCCAATCACTTGGCCTTGAGCTGGTGAAACATCTCAAGTACATTTCCACAGTACGATTAACTATCTCTGTTTGGCCGTCGGTTTGAGGATGGTAGGATGAGCTAAAATTGAAACTCATCACATTTAATTGAAACAGCTCCCTCTAAAATACACCGGTGAATGTGGGATCTCGATCGCAAACAATTGATTGTGGCATGCCATGTAACCTAAAAACTTGATCAAAGAACACTTGTTCTACACTTTTGGCAGTATAAGGATGAGAAATTGGAATGAAGTGAGCATATTTTGATAAACAATCTACCACTACGAAAATAGTAGACTTCCCTTTGGACATGGGCAGTCCATCAATGAAATCCATGGAGATGTCAGCCCAGACTTGAGTTGGAATTGGTAATGGCTGAAGCAATCCGGCTAGTTGTACAGTTTCAGCCTTATGGCGTTGGCAAATATCACATTACTTGATGAGGTCTTTGACTTGTTGTTGCATGCCCTTCCAATAAAAAATAGATCGGATTCTTTGTAGCGTCTTGTGGAAGCCTTCATGAGTACTAGAATGCATTTCTTGGACTATGGTGGCTGTGACTGAAGATTCTGGCAATTGGTAGATTCTGTTTTTGAAAAACAGAATACCTTTCTTGAATTCCCAAGGACCCAAAAGCTCTCCATCTTGGCATAACTTGGTAAGTCGTTGGTATTGAGGATGAATTTGAACTTCATCCTTAATAGACTCCAGCCAGCTTTGGAGAGGTTAAGTTATGGCATTTAATTCCCCATTCTCTTCACGACATGATAAAGCATCAACCACTTTATTTTCACTTCCTCGCTTGTACTCCACAGTGAAATCATATCCCATCAGCTTAATGAGACACTTTTTTTGTGCTACGGTGGTAATCCTTTGCTCCCATAAGTGCTTTAAACTCTGCTGGTCAGTCCTGATAATGAACTTGTGTCCTAACAAATAAGGACGCCACTTCTGGATTGATAGGACTAAAGCTAGCTGTTCCTTCTCGTATGTTGACAATGCCAGATTTTTTCCATGCAAAGCTTGACTGAAAAAAGCTATTGGCCAATGTCCTTGGGTTAGAACCCCTCCAATGCCATTGCCTGACGCATCACATTCAATAATAAAGGGCCTTGAAAATTCTAAAAGTGCTAGGACCGATGATTGCGTCATTGCTTGCTTTAATTGTACGAAGGTTATTTCTGCTGCAGAATTCCATAAGAAAGAATCCTTTTTTAATAAGGTAGTGAGAGGAGCTGCTATTGTGTCATACCCTTTAATAAACTTTCGATAATACCCTATTAACCTGAGAAATCCTCGAAGGGATTTAACTGTAGTGGGTCTTGGCCAATCTGTCATGGTTGACACTTTATCTTTATCTACTGCCACACCATGTTGAGAAATGATATAACCAAGATATGCAATTTGTGTTTGGCGAAATTGACATTTTCCCATCTTAACAAATAACTGGTTAGACTTTAGAATGGACAATACGATTTTAACATGCTCCAAATGATCCTTCCATGTTTTGCTATAAATGAGAATGTCATCAAAGAATACTAAAACAAACTTACGGAGTTGCTTTTTGAAGATCTCGTTCATGAGTGACTGGAAAGTTGATGGTGCATTTGTGAGACCAAATGGCATTACAAGAAACTCATAGTGCCCTTGATGAGTACGAAATGCAGTTTTTGGAATGTACTCCGTTTGCATCCGAATTTGGTGATATCCCAACCGTAGGTCCAACTTGGAAAAATATTTGGCTCCATGCAATTCATCAAGTAGCTCATCTATGACAGGAATTGGAAACTTGTCCTTGATAGTGACTTGATTTAAAGCCCGATAGTCCACACAAAACCTCCAAGAACCATCATGCTTCTTGACTAAGAGGACTGAAGAAGAGTAAGGACTCTTACTAGGACATACCATAGCTGAAGAAAGCATTTCAGCTATAATTCTTTCGATTTCTGCCTTTTGGACGTGTGGATACCGATATGGACAAACACATATGGGTTGGCTGTCTGAAATCAATGGTATCCGGTGATCATGTGATCGTGGTAGTGGCAGCTTCGTTGGTTCTTCAAACAATTCTTCATACAAGGATAGCAACTGTTGTAATTGTTCGTTCCCCTCGTCAACAGTTTCAAGTGATTGAGGAATTGCCAAGGAAAGAGAGTTTAATTGCAACAATACTCCCCGCTTTCTCTTTTTAAGCTCATGTGCAAACTTTTCCTCACTTATAATCTTGTTTGCTGGCGTAGTAATTCCCCATAAGCGAACTGTTTTCCACCAAGTGAGAATTGCATCAACATCCTGCTAAAATCCCAAAGAATGGGACCAAGTGTTCTAAGCCATTGAGCCCGCAACATAGCATCATATCCTTCTAAAGGTATGAGGAAAAACTCCACATTGGTTGGCACACCCTGAAGCTTTAGTGGTACTTGACATTTTCCTGGGCTTGTTAATTTTTCTCTATTAGCAATGACTACTTCAAAATGACCTGCACCGTTAGCTTGTAATCCTAATTTAATGGCTAACCTTTCACTCAAGAAATTATGAGTACTACCTGAGTCTATCAAGGTATAAATGACATACTTTCCCACGTAGCCCTTCACCTTTATGGTTTGTGGAGTTTGGGTCCCCGTCATGGCATGTAAGGAAATTTCTGGAATTTCCTCATTTAATCGTGTAGTTTATGCTTTTCCATTATCTTCATCAATGCCATCCTCTTCGGACCAGCATCCTTCAATGTAGAATAACTTTTTGCATTTATGACCGGGGTTGAATTTTTCATCACAGTTGAAACATAATCCTTTGTCACGCCTTTCCTTGAGCTCAACGGGTGTTAACCTTTTGATGGTAGGAATTAACGAACGTGTGGGGCTTAAGAATGGAGATGGGGCCTTCTTTGTTTCTAAAGAATTTACCTTGCTCGAGGCTCGATATTTAGCCTCGTAGAGCCATGCTAAATCAGCAGTAGCTGGAAGAGTTATTGGTTGAGAAGCTAATACATCAACACGGATATTTTCCTTAAGCCCACTAACAAAGCAATCGACTTGCTGTGAAGGTGTCAACTTCCCACATCTACTTAACAACCTTTCAAATTGGCCTTGATACTCGCGAACTGACCCATGTTGCTTGAGCTTAGTCAAGTCACCGAAGAAATCATCAAATTGAGTGGGACCATAACGAGCATGCAATCCTTCTTTTAAAGCATCCCTAGTGACATAAGCTTGCTCCTCCTTTACAAGTTGATACCATAACTAAGCATCAGCTTCCAAATGGTAAGCGGTAATTGGCACCCGATCTTCTATAGCTGTCTGTTGGAACTTAAAAAATTGTTCTGCACGACAAATCCAACTAGTAGGATCCCCAGTATCGTCAAACCATGGAAAATCCAACTTAGTGAGCTTGGGGATGACATTATTGGCTCCATGTGTGTTAAGTTGCCTCGAACGATTTGAGGAACCCTAGGAGTAGACATAAGCTAGTCAAGACTAACATTCATGGCAACAAACATGTCCTGCATCTCCTTAAACAATTTCTCTTGTGTGTTGCTCAAAGAGCCAACGTTAACCTCAAGCCTACTGATTCATTGGTCTTCCATGGCTGGCTTTGATACCACAATGTTAGGTAGTTGCTTTGTAGACCTTGTGACAGGTCTTGTGGAAGAAGTAGGATCACGTTTGGCGTTCAAATTCTTGTGCTTACCTATCTTAAGAGGAATGCTACAAACTCGACAGATTTTGGTGGAGTAAAGAATTTGAGAATTGGTTTGATAAAAGAGAAACCGACCTCCAATTAGAGATAAACTCTGGATAAACTTACTGATGCCTTTAAACAATATTGACGTAGACATATATAGGACTCTGATAGATGTTTGGTTGCTACAAAATAGCAACCACTAAACTAATTTCTTAACTGACTAAATCCCACGATCTCTATGTGACTAGCTTTGTGGGCATTGCTATCTAACTTGACAGTGCTTGGATTTGGTAATATGACAATGCAAGAACGTGTAAAACATGCTGAACATGGACTATACAAACAAGACACATAACAGATTTGGTCTTGAAGATTTCTTTGGATTCTAACATATCCCTTGTCAATTACTTTGGATTGTCTGACGATCTGCAATGTTGATTCCAAGCCCTCAAATCTCCATCACCAATCAATCATTATCTTCTTCTAGTACCATCGTGATCCCCGAATCAGATGTTAATGTTAATTTTGATCAACAATTAGACAATCTCCTGTCTTTTCATGTAAGTTATAAAACGTTGCATGGTTGAAGTTGAACCAACATTTCGTATAATACAAATATATAGCCAGATAAAAGCAACCTACTGTTCCAATCCTTTTGGAGCAAGTATAATCCTCAACAACACTTGAAAGAATGCAAAATCCTTTTAATTCTTAGCTTAAACTAATTTGAATTTTACAATATTTCTCCCTGATCTGTAAATATGGAGAACATTGTGGTAAAAAACCATTCTTTGCTCATTTGTTATAAGAGAACAATGAAACTACAAACTCTGTCATGCGAACAGGAGTAATTAAAGAGAAGACAAATTGTTATTCAACACAATAACTCCTTGAGGTAAGTTAAGGGCTATTTTGTTGCAAAGTATAATAAACACGTCCTTCTGATTGAACTCAAATTATATTATTATTTGGCCTCACTTTCTTATATGTTTATGCACTTGTTGACTCCCATTTGATGCTTTTTATGCTTAAATTGGTTCCTTACATCGGGTTTTTATAATTTGCAATTTGTCAGTACTTTGTCGAGTTTTATTATTAATTTCTCGATAATTTTCATAAGGACAATTGATACTGCAAGTGCGTTATTTTGTAGGAACAAAGGAGTCAACA
>JAOTAZ010093803.1:0-11249 GCA_025629785.1 Erythroxylum oxycarpum | reverse complement strand
GCCTTCCTCTTTGGATAAGGAGTTCAATTTCTCTCTTCAAGTTCCAGCAATCCTCCGTGTCATGACCAACGTCTCTATGGAAGCGACAATATAAATCAGGGTCCCTCCTTTGGAGGGAATTCTTCAACTTTTTAGGTTATCGGAAGGGTTCCCCATCTGCTCTCATGGCTGCTAACACTTTCGCATATCGCCTATTGAGCGGGGTGAAGAATTCTCGTCGATGTCCTTGTCGGTCGGTCGACTTTCTCTAACTTGACTGATCCTTCTGGCGCTTATGAGAATCATCAGCTCTACCACTGAGCCCGCGGTCGTCTGCTTTTTGCTTTGTGTTTTTCAACACCTTTTCGAGCTGGATATACCTATCTGCCCGACTTCTTATCTCTTGAATAGACTTGGGCTGATCGAGGGTTAATGAATTTTTAAATTCTTCATCCCTAGTGTTGCCCATCAGTGCCGCCAACATGGACGAGCAGGTGAGGTTTGGAACTTTGACAGATCTGTAGAATTTGACGTACCAACAGATCAGCTGCTTCTTCGATCTGTTTTCGGGTGAGGGAGGTTTGTCGTGGTGCAGGGGGATCTGCATCTGGAGGGTGCTGGAGGTTTAGGTGCGAATTGGTTTCAGCATTGTCCTCCAGGGCTATGCTCTGTTCTTCTTGATCTGGGTTCTGAGGTTGTGGTTGATCATCCGGGTGCGAAGATTATGTGCGGGAATCATGATGCGTTGGAGGAAGGGTGGCAGGTAACGGCAAGCCCATCTTCTGTAGTGCAGACGCCGCGATGGCGGCTATATCAGGATTGACTGTTGCCGCCTGACTGATCTATGTATTTCTGGACGTGGTGCCCTAATGCCGGGCCCCATGGTGGGTGCCAACTGGTTCAGTCTGATTCTGAAGGGGTTGGACGTTGTTATTCGGATCCATGATTCTGTATAACTTTGGCTGCTGAATACCTGCAAAACAAACAATGCGCACCAGGGGTTGATCGCCGGTAGGCCCCTCCGACACCCAAGTTAGTCTTTTCGTGAGAGTTTTGGTTGCTAATAGTAGAGAAAACTAGGGTTGTAATGTCGTACCTGTATCATGACAAAACAGTACCTTATATACGGAATAAATGCTAGGTTTAGGTCTTTATGTAAGTCTTTACGTTTGCATGGAAGTGTAACACCTGGGAATGGGCTGTGGACATGTGGACCTGGACCTGGGCCTGGCACAGCCGACCCAACCATTACTAATAATTTTTCGTTGCAAAAATTAAGTGTTAGAAAAAATATTAGTTACAATTACTGAAAAAAATGACGATTTTCTAACTTTTAGTATTGATTTTTTAGGTAGTCAAATGTAGTTTTCGAAACAAAAAAAAGAGTAAATGGATCAACATATACACTGGTACCTATGTATTGAAAAACATAAATCTACTTACTTCAAGGTAATACAGACCGAAGTCAACATCGATAATGGTGACGACAACTGTGGAGACTTCAAGGCAGCAGATGGCTAGAACGCTTAGCCATCACTTCTTTGAAAGCTTGGCCCTCACGCCAATATTCTCATCAGATCTGTTGTCCCATTCTGCTGTGCCCTGCCTGAAACCATCCCAACCATTCATTTGGATCTGCTCCCGGATTGGAGAAGTTTGCCTTCCTAATAACAACTTCAAGGCGGCAGATGACAAGAACCCTTGGCCGTCAATTCTTTGAAAACTTGACCGTAACGCCAATAGTCTGATGGAAGAGTTGGTCAATCCAAGTTCAATTTTAGGGATGTCTATTCAATTTATTCGACCTCTCCTTTCCAGGAAAGCAGAAGCAAAAGAGTAACTTTCATTCGACCGTTTCTTTTCTCGTGTTTTTATTTGTTTGTAAGGCATTACGAGATACTTTAAAGGTTGGTAATATTAATCGGGTCGGTTTGGTTTGATCTAGAATTAATAGGTTAAATTTGTATTAGTCAATCTTGAAATTAAAAAATTAATTTAAAAATGCTAAAGATTGAATCTTCTAGTATTAAAATAATACAATACTGATATAATTAATTAATATAAAGTCAATTTGATTTATCAATCTAAAATTTTAACAACTAAAATAACATGTTCTATTGTTAATTAAACTCAGGTTAGAAAATAACATCTTCTTAGTTAAACTCAGGTGAAACCAAACCGAAGTCGGATCGGCGGCTACTAAAGTGATGATATCATTACATTCAAAGCCACCAACAAGAAAGTAGGAATAAAAAGGGGTGACATTTTTTGATAGTGCTGTTATAAGGGGGTATATTTGGGAGTTTATGATGAAATGAAATGAAATGACAATTAATGGAACGGAATGAAATGAAATGAAATGGGTCACTCCATTATTTGGAAGTTTAAACAGGTGATCGACGCTCTCCTCAGGGCCCCTCCTTGGCCTCTGCTGCTGCCTCTGGACAGAGTGGTCGCTCCTGGCGTGACAAAACCGCAGGCCATTCCCATCGAGGTATGCTCACTCATTACCTTCATGTTCTACAGGATGGGGTCATTTCCCCTCCGGTTGAGTTGTTGCAGGCTGGCGCAAAAGCATGGTCTAATGCTTTAATTGGTTTTTTTCTGGAGCAAACGCCTAGCTTTTTCGGCTGTTAATGCCTGGGTTAAGTCACGGTGGAGTAAGAACGGCTTTGAAAAAGCCATGCTTATGGATGACGGGAAGTTTTTGTTTAAGTTCTCTTCGCACGCAAATTTCTCTGAAATTCTGGAACTTGGGCCATGGCATATCGGTGATCAACCTCTGTTTTTGCATCAATGGAGGCCTGTTATGGGTTTGGACAGCAACTCTGTTGCGTTGATTCTGATCTGGGTTCAATTTCATGGCCTTCCCTTGAAGTATTGGACGTTGGAGGGTCTTAGTCATCTTGCTAGTGGTATTGGGAAACCACTCTGCTTGGACTCTCAAACCGCTGCCATGGACCACATTGGATATGCTAAGATCTGTATAGAAGTAGCTAAGGATGCCGTGCTCCTGGACACAGTGTCCATCCGGCGGCTCAATGAAGTAGGTGACTTAACTAGTGCCAGCATTTCTGTTACTTACCCTCGGAAACCAACTACTCTCAATAAGAAGTGGGTCAGGATGGGGAGACAATTTCCGTCAAGCTGTTCGCAGGATTTGACCACTCAGCCTTCCGAACCCCATAGCTAGCAGGTACCTGGACAGGGTCAGGCATGTGAGCTTGCCGTTGGGTTGCCAGTGACTCCCGAAGGGGAATGTCCTAGTCAACCAACTATTTTAGCAGCTTGTGCTTCCTCGGTGGATAATCCCTCTTGGATGAGTGTTGGGCAAATGGTTGTTGTCGCAGAGGACCAATCGGTTAGGCAAGATCAGAGCCCTCAGGGAACTACTCGTCTGGTGGTGACTGGAGAGTTGGCTTGCTCTTCAGGACTTCCTCCTACAATTACCGATTCAGGGACAGCCTCCCCCATGGGTGGGACTATTACTTCAGCTTCTGGAATTGAAGCTGATGCTTCAGCAACTGGAATTGAAGAAGGGGAGATCCCTCCAAGGGGTGGGGACACTTATTCTGCTGTTGGTATCGAGGAGGGTGAGCTTCCTCAAGAATTGGCCCAACAGCCCCGACGTACGGTGACTAGAAGGACAGCAAAGAAGAAAAGCATAGGGGAGTTATCTCCCCTGAATGCCTTTTTTAATGATGTCCATCTTAGTGTGGAATGCGACTTTAAATGTAGGTTGAGGTTGCTGTGTGTTCTGTTCCCTCATGTAGTTCATGTGATGTTGGCGCTTCTGTGATGCTTGGAAGGCTATTTTCTTTTTTGTCTTACTTTTCTAGGTTTGCTATTTCTTGTACATTGTTCTCGATGTTTCTTTGATAATTAAAGTTTATTAAAATTAAAAAAAAAGTTTATACAACGGAGGTATTTTATGGTAAGTGAAGGAAAAACTCTTGTAAAAAGGCTTCATTTATTTTTAGTGATTTAAAATGAATTAAATTTATAAAAAATACCTCTTAATTTCAAAAGTATAATTTAAGAGGACTAAATCCTCTGTTCTCGTGAACTAGTTCCAAACTTGTGTTAATTAAATCTTATCCACATATTTGTATAGAGCTCACATAAATATATAGACAAAATTAACTAGCATAGGATTGGAAAACTATTTTCTGAACAAAAGATTTCATGTGAATTTAAGCATATGTATCTATTTATAATGACAGAACTCGCAATCTGGCTGAATATCACATTAATACTTTGTGGTTTGACAAATAGATTAACTGATCAAAACTTAGAACACAAGTATAAAAATCCATAGTTTTTATACCGAGCAATTAAAATAAGATTTTTTATTTTAAAGTCTAATTTTGTTAAGTTCTTTATGTTGTACTACTGTCTTTCATAATAAAGACTGATAGAGAATTTGTTAATCTTGCATAAATTAAAGATTGTAGAAAAGTAAGGACATTGGTTTTTTACTTGGTTCAATAGCTTTATTGCTATCTACATCCAAGGATCCTACACTTTGTGGTTTCAACTAGTGTGAAGAATTGAGCAAGGTTACAAGAGTATGAGTGTTTTCACAACACTTGCAAAGAGTCTATAAACTTTCCTTGGTACCCTCAGATAAGTACCCTAGCAACTCTCTAATCTTTCTCTCTGATTCTTACACTCTCAAAATATTGTTTACAATGTAATAAGAACAACGTATAGTGTGTGTATTCTGTCTGTATGATTGATGCTTGGGTCTATCTTATATAGGAGTTGAATGCTTGGCTTTCGGTTGTGCTTTGAATAACAGCTGAGAATCACATGCCCCTTACATGACCAATTAATGTATACTTATGATGTTGTACGTTACTTATATTCTGATGTTGTCCTTCTCACATGATTATCACATGGTTTTTCTAATGACTTAACTTTATGCTCCTGCTCTGAAATCCAAAAGCTTCTCTTTCTTTCTTCTCTGTGAGATTCAGACATATAGCCTTCACACACATTCACAAATCTTTAACTCTGCTTTCTGTTGATTTTATGTCTTCGTTGAGGGTTAATGAAGAATCTGTGAATATCTTCACATTTATTCCCTCCTTCTTCATTAACATTCACGAAGTCCGTTGTTCTACGAGTGTTTTAAATTTTTGAAAAACCCTAGTTTCACCAAACTTGTGAGATATGATGAAATAGCCTTCGATTTCCTTGGGCTTCATTTATTTGTAAGTAAACCCTACAGAAAGTGAACTTATTTTGTGTTACTACCTTTGTCCCAAAATCTGATGGGTTTTATTCCCCTGTGATTTTCTCCAGGTTGAAGAACCCTTTCGCAATTCGATCTCTGACAAAATGAAGTCTGGCATCTATGTGTTTGGATCTCTCATGCAAGACAGGGTCTTAACTGAGGTAGACTGCACTATGGTTGTTCGTGCATATTACTAGTTTTATGATATCAGTGTTGATTTCTTTCAATATGCTTGATAGTCATGTTAGCTCCTTTACACCTTCAGTAATTGCATAATATTCTACCTCTATGGTTGATAAATTCACTATTGATTGCTGTTGTGCTTTCCAACTGATTGTGTTTCCTGATAATATGAAGTAGTATGCAGAAATTGATTTTCTTGGATCTTTGTATGTTGCATAATCTGCATCCACATAACCACATAATGATAGATAATTACATTTAATTGGTTCATCTTTTGAAAAGCATAATCCGTAGTTAATGGTTCCAACTAGGTATCTGAGAAACCCTTTTAGCCCTTACCAGTGTTCTAAACCTGGATTGACCATGAATTTACTTAGTATACTGATTGCATAGGCTAGGTCAGGCCTTGTACATAACACAATGTACATAATACTTCCAACACCAATATCATAGGGATAGTTAGCCATTGCTCTCTTTTCATCCTTAGTCTTAGGACTCTTATTAGACACCATCTGTAGGTGAGATCCTAAGGGAACAGAACTAGGTTTAGCTTGTTCCATATTGAATTGGGCTAATATGTTTCTAATATAGTTCCTTAGTTTTCCTTCCCTCCTCTTTTTGATTATCTGCATTCCTAGAAGTTTCTGAGCTTCTCCTAGGTCTTTCATCTCAAAATGATCACACAGATCATACTTTATCCCTTGAATTCTATTCAATTCTTTTCCTGTTATTATTAGGTCATCCACATAAACTAACATGAAGATTGGTTTAGTCATTCCTAGATCCTTAAAGTATAGGCAGTAATCATATGAGCTTCTAGTGAAGTTCATACTAGCAGGAACCTTATGGAACTTCTTGTTTCATTGCCTAGGTGGTTGCTTAGGCCCATATAAGGATTTCTTAAGTAGAAAAACATGATCTAGCTTATTCTTGTCCTCAAATCTGACTGGTTGCTTCATATACATTGTTTTGTCCAACTTTCCATATAGGAAAGCTATTTTGACATCCATTTTATGAATTTTCCAGTCATATATAGTAGCTAGAACTAGAATAAGCCTAATGGTTTTGAACTTGACTACCAATGAGAATATCTCCTTGTGGTCAATTCCGTCCTTCTGTCTATACCCCTTAGCTACAAGCCTAGTGTTGTATATCATAGGTTCTGCTCCTGTCACTCCTTTTTTCAGCTTGAACAACCATTTGTTCTCAATTAGCTTGACTTTAGGAGGTCTAAGCACTAAAGTCCAAGTCATATTCTTTGTTAGAGAGGAATATTCTTTTTCACAAGCTATCTGCCACTGTTTGGCATCATTACTCCTCATGACTTCTTTATAGGTTTCAGGAACCTTATATTCTATTGATTCAGCCCCAAGGCATGCAAATTCAACCAAGTTTGAGTCAATATGTAACATCTCAGATCACCCGCTTACAGATATTGTTCACTTTGGTCCTTGGCCTAGCCCAACCCTCACGGTTTTGCTTTTCCAGAGGCCTTTCCAAGAGGTCACCCATCCTAGAACTACTCTCGCCCAAGCACGTTTAACCTCGGAGTTCCGATAGGATCTGGTGCATTAGGCCATAGAAAATGGGTCTGTAAGGAAAGGTATCCGTACTCTTCTAAGGCATACTTCGTTCCCCTCTCCAACCGATGTGGGATCTCACACTCTCCACCCCCTTTAGGGTACGGATACCTCTCCCTTATAGACACGTTTTTCATGGCCTAATGCACCAGATTCCATCGAAACTCTGAGGTTAAACGTGCTTGGGCGAGAGTAGTTCTAGGATGGATGACCTCCTGGGAAGGCCTCTGGAAAAGCAAAACCGTGAGGGCTTAGCTGGGTCAAGGCCCAAAGCAGACAATATCTATAAGCGGATGATCTAGACTGTTACAGTGGTATCAGAGCCGGTACCCAAACCGTTATGTCAGCTAGGTTGGACCCCAACGAGGGCTAGGCCCTAAGGGGGTAGAGAGTGTGAGATCCCACATCGATTGGAAGGGGAACGAAGTACGCCTTATAAGGGTACGAATATCTCTCCCTTATAGACGTATTTTTCATTGCCTAATGCACCGAATCTCATTGAAAATCTGAGGTTAAATGTGCTTAGGTGAGAGTAGTACTAGAATGGGTGACCTCTTGGGAAGGCTTCGGAAAAAGCAAAACCGTGAGGGCTTGGTTAGGCTAAGGCCCAAAGCGTATAATATCTATAAGTGGGTGATCTGAGATGTTACACAATGTACCTCCTATTAGGAATTCTTTGTCTTGGTTGCCTATCTCTTGTAAGTTAGTAGTCTTGTAGATTTCCTTGAGGATCATCTGTAGTTGTGTGTGGATCTTCTGCTTCACCCTCACCTTCAGTTTCTTCTATCCTTTGTTTATGATGTACAGTTCCTTGCCTAGGTTCTACATCAAGAGGTTGATGGATGCCATCTTCTTCAGTTTCTGGTGGCACATAGGATGAAACTGAGTTGTTTAGTGATCCTAATTGCTCCTGAATTTCCTTTTGGAGGTGTGAATTTGAGAAGTTCTTATTCAACAGGGAGAATTCATCTTCCTTAAAGATTACATCTCTGCTTATAATAGTTTTATAGCCTCCCTTTTGGAGTAGTAAGATCTTATAACGTTTAACTTCCTCTGGATAATACTCCCTTAATTGCTCTAGGTTCTAGCTTTCCTTCCTTTTGATGTGCATAAACAGCACATCCGAAAGTCCTTAAATGAGTTAGTTAGGTTTCATATCATTCCACACTTCTTGTAGAGTCTTATAATCATTTGCAGAAGTTAGGAGCCTATTAACTAGACAGGTTGTTGTCTTAATAGCCTCTCCCCAGAGTGAATGTGAGCAACCTGATGAGAGTAGCATATACCTGGTCTTTTCTAAAAGGATTGAGTCTCTCAGCTACACCATTCTGCTAAGGTGTAGCTCTCATTGTTTTATGCCTTAGGATGCCTTTCTTACTGCAATAGTCTTCAAACTCCTTATTGTAGTGCTCCAATCCATTATCAGTCCTTAAGCATCTTAGATTCTTTTCAGTCTAATTTTGCGTAAGTGTATGCCATTTTATGAAGTTTTCTAAAGCTTCATCTTTTCTCCTCATTAGATATACACAACATTTTCTTGATTTGTCTTCTATGATAGACGTAAAATATAAGTTCCCTCTTGCAGATGATACTTGAGCTGGCCCCCAGAGATCATTGTAAGCATATTCCATGATCTCTGTGGCCCTCCATGCTCTCTTTTGAAAATTGGATCTGTGATGCTTTCCTAGCACACATAATTCATAAAACTCCAGCTTCTTTAGGTTCTGTTTAGGAATTAATCCTTATTTAGAGAGGTGGAACAAACTTTTGTTCCCTACATAGCCCAACCTTGAATTCCATTGCTTGGTTGATTCAAGATTTCCATTCTCAGTGACTTGATTGACTTTAGTAAAGCCAATAACATAGTACAACCCACCTCTCTCAACTCCTTTGATATTGACTCTGCTATCCTTTAGGATTCTTTGAGTCCATCTTTTGATCTGATCTGAAAACCTTTCTTATCAAACATGCTTCCATAAATCAGATTCCTCCTTAATGTAGGCACAAATCTGACATTAGAAAGAATTCTTTTCTTCCCATCAAACATATTGATGGAGACATTCTCAATCCCTTCTATCTTTTGCTGCCCATAATCTGCCATTTTTACCTTGGTAGTGACTAGTTTGAATGTAGTGAACCAGTCTCTATGAGGAGTGACATGCATAGTACAACCTGAGTCGAAAATCCATTCTCTACTTAGGCCTTCACTCTCTTCAGTGACTGTCGGAATCTTATCACCACTTGATTCTTCTAGTTTCTCCACATTTCCTGCATCTCCACTTTGTGCAGCTTTATCCCTTTTCTTCTTTCTATAGTCCCTTGCAAAATGTCCCTCCTTATCACAGTAAAAACACTTCTTTCCTTTTCCCTTTTTCTTCTTTTCCTCACCTTCTTTGGTGTGCTTATCCTTTCCACTTCCCTTCTGCCATTTCCCTTTCTTGCTATTCTTCTTCTGTGACTTCTTGTCATGATTGTTTTCTACAAACATCACTTCTGCCTCTTTCTTGAATGGATTAATATCCACTATTTCTTCCATAGTGAGTCTAATACCCTTTTGATAGTGAGGGATTCTCTACTAGCATGCTTAATTACGTTCTTGAATGCATTAAATTCAGAAAGTAGGGGCTTTAGAATAACTATAGCTTGATGCTCCTCAAAGATCTTTTTGTTTGTAGTTTGTAAGTCTTGTACTAACTTAAAGACATAGTCTAGGTTATCATCTAGGGAGACAGATGTGTTCATCTTGTAGTTAGCAAGATTATGCAGAAGAGTCATCTTGTTAAGAAGACATCTTTTTACATATTTTTCATCAAGTTTAAGCCACAACTTTTGTGCAGTGTTACAATTCTGCACTTTTCATATCACAGTTGGCGATAAGTAAAGCATTGACTTGTAGTGTGCAAGTTTTTGCATCTTAAGTCTTTTTATCGGATCAGTTTTAACATCATACTGATCTTCGATAGCCCCATAACAATCATAAGACTCAAGAAGGGCTTGCATTTGAAGTTTCCAGATGGTGAAGTCTTCCTTACTAGTGAAGACATCCATTTCTTTTCCTACCATTCTCACTGTAGTCTAAAGAAATAAAAGATGATATTTACTTACTGAAATTCTTGATGAACTTTGATACTTTGAGTAGCCAAGAAATGCCCAGGAGGTTTTGGATCGCTCTGATACTACTTATGTTAAGTTCTTTATAATGTACTGTTGTCTTTCACAATAAAGATTAATAGAGAAATGTGTTGTACTGCTGTCTTTCACAATAACGATTGATAAAGAATTCGTTAATATTGCAGAAATTAAAGATTGTAGAAAAGTAAGGACACTTATTTTTTACTTAGTTCAATAGCTTTAATGCTATCTACATCTAAGGATCCCGCACTTTGTAGTTTCAACTAGTATGAAGAATTAAGTAAGGTTACAAGAGTATGAGTGCTTTCACAACACTTGCAAAAAGTCTATAAACTCTCCTTGGTACCCTCAAATAAGTACCCTGGCAAGTCACATACTTGAATTATTATTGTAGTTTCACCGGTTAAAGAGCGTTTGTCACCAACTTTAATTGTAGAAATCTTCTTTTGTTTTTATGTACAATTGATAGATGAAGAACAACCACAAACATACACATAGATGCATATATATATGACATTTCATTCTTCATATAACTACCTTCTGTAGTTATTTCAAAAATAATGACTATTATACCCTTCATGGGTGTATACGAGTCATTACATATTTTGATGAAAATGAAAAGTTACATAATTTTCATAAATATAAAGCTTCACATCCTTTGTTGGTAGTAAAATTGGTCCGTCTTAAAGATAGAGTCGACTCCACCAAAATTCCATCGATCTAAAAGACATTCCTTTAGCTTTGTCTTGGAGCTACTCGCCATTATTCGGTCCTTTATCATTTTTAACCATAAGTCACATTAATAAAATGTTAATAAATATAATGTTTTAAAATTTTGAATAAATTTAAGTTTGAATTTTACCTCTGCGGTTTCCTCGCGATGGTGCTCGTGGCTTGGACTCGGTCACGGAGTCTTTGGATTTGGTATATCCAAGTTCTCGCGTAAGTAAGCCGCCATTAATCTTCTTCGGAGTAACCATTGCTCTTGCTTCCGCTGACCTGCAACTTGCAATCATGAGTATTATCAGAAGCACAGCCACATATCTTTGATTTTCCATCAGATATATATAAATATATATAGCGATATGCTCTATCTCTGGACTGAAATTCCAATATGGAGAAAGTAGAGTAATAGA
>JAOTAZ010093762.1:0-11252 GCA_025629785.1 Erythroxylum oxycarpum | reverse complement strand
TAATATATTGCTAGATTATATATTAAATATGTAATTATTTAAACTTTGAAACAACTAGGGTTTAATTGATTGTTTTATCTAGTATTCCTAACTCCTGTGAAGAACAATTGATTGAATTAAACGCAAACGATTAACTTGTATTACTCTGTTTCATCGATCTTTGTAATTCTTAAAGTTGTACTAAATTAAATCTTCTTGCATTTAACTTAAGCTATTTAGTAGTTAGGGTTAATTACACCTCATCTCTTATAACTAAAAATAATTAAGGAGAGATAGAAATTATTTCTGATGGTAAATATTCGAAATATGAATTGATTTATTCTTGTATCAATTATTGGTATGTAATTTTCAAGATAAATATAGATAAGACTAAAGATCACTTTCTATTATATTCCTTATATTTTATTTAATATTGTTTCTTAGTTATATTTTATTTAATCACAACCAAACCCCCTTATTTATTCTTTTTTACAAAGCACAAATTTCAATTAAGTACTATTTATGAGGTCGACTCTTACTCTCACAATTATATATTATCAAAAATAAAATTTTATATTTTAGTAACACCCACAAAGATAACAATAACACTTAACCGATATCGAATTACAAAGCACAAATTTCATCCACCAGTTTCTTCAAAAATTTGGTCATATTGAATTTAACCTACTCATCACCAATTCTCAAAACCAGTTTTCCGTCATACACATCAACTAATGCCCTACTAGTATTCATAAATGGCCTACCCAAAATCAATGTAAAATTCCTATCTTCTTCAAAATCCAACACAATAAAATTAATAGGAATTATAAATTTATCCACTTTTACTAGAACATCTTCGATTACCCCAAATGATCTCTTATTGGATTGATCTATATAGGCATGGATGTTGGCTTGTCATCTTCTAACCCCAATTTCCTAAAAATGGACAAAGGCATCAAGTTAATACTTGCGCCTAAATTACTTAAGCATTTAGAAATTTCAAAATCACTAACAACACATAGAATAGTAAAACTCCCTCGATCTTGTAGTTTTGAAGGCATTGTGCTTGTGATGATTGAACTATAATTCTCTGTCAAGGTCACCGTCTGATTGTCATCCCAAGTGCATTTGTGTACCAACATGTCCTTGAAAAACTTCTCATACTTGGGGATACATTCCAATGCTTCCACCAAAGACAAATTAACATGAAATTTCTTCAACTTCTCCAAAAATTTAAAGAAGTGAGTGTTGACTTGATGTTGTCTCACCCTCTGCGGATATGGAATCTTAGGCTTGTAGGGTGGTGGTGGTACATATGTCTTCTCTTCTTCTTTGTCTTCAACCTTTTCCTTTTGTTAGCTATCTTTCTGCACACTTGGCTCCTCAAATTGCTTGCCACTTCTAAGTGTGATTCACCTTAATTTGTTCATTTGGATTGACCTCAGTGCTGCCTAGTAAGTTTACTGCATTCTTAGAAGACAAAGCATTAGCAAGTTGACCTACTTATACCTCCAAGTTATGGATGGCTAAACATGGTTCTTCACAATCTCATCAAACTTTGACTCCATTATTTTCTGACTCTCTTATGGTATTCTTTAACCTTCCTTTTGGCTTGAGAAATTTGAACCCAATATGTCCATTAACTTGTTCATTTTGTTCTACAAAGACCCAAGACGATTTTGTTGAAAACTGAGAGATCCTTGTGCTCTCACTTGGCCACCTACATTATTAGTACTCCAAAAAAAATTTAGGTGATTTTTTCACCCAAGATTGTAAGTATTAGAGTATGGATTGCTACCTTGTTACGGATGACCAAATTAATTTACTTGTTTTGTACTACTCGCTCCCAGCAAGAAGCATTCAGTTGTGCCATAGTTGTCCTGCCCATAAAATTCCCATTGTAACTGCATGGTCTTGACTGTGGAAGAAAAAGCTCCTTATATGTTGCTCAACTGTTTGGTGAGGGCTGCAATTTGTGCTTGCAAAGTTGTCACCAAGTTAAGTGGAATCGTTCTTTTTGCTTCCTGGACCTTTTTTGCTCCTTTCATTTGACCACACATAGTTGTTACTCACCAACTCTTTCAAAAGATCATAAGCTGCATCAATGGTTTTCCTCATCAAAGACCCTCTTGCAATTGCATCTATTGTTCTCTTTGTGCTCTGAGTTACACCATTGTAGAATGTTTGCAGAAGATTGTAGAGCATTTGTTGATTGTTGATGATTGTGGATGTGCAAAAGCATAAGTGTAGGGGTGTGCATATATATGGGTTGGTGATAATTGTTGGAATGTCATTGTATCTCTTATCAATGATTTCCAAATTTTGATGTATCTTCTTTTTATATAAAAAAAAAGAGAAACAAAAAAAAAGAAAGAAAGAGAAAAATATATGTTGAAATAAAAGTATCAAGGAAGAAATGCAATTGTTTTCCAAAGTTATTCAAGATTAGTTTTTCCTCTTAAAGTTGTATGGAATGGGTGATTTGAGTATGATGCATACAAGGTAGATGTTGTTTTGAAGGATTACCACATATGGTTACTATATATTGTTTTTGATCAATTGTATGAGTGACTCCTTCTAATTGGTTATGCTTCATATGGTTTATAGTGTGAGGGCTTGAATCTAAGATGTGGAACATTGGGCTTGAATCTAAGATATGGAACATAGTTTTTACATTCATTATAGCTAATGGTACCCATTTTTAACTGAATGTTAGTTTTTGAGCTTAATATTCCATTGAGTGTTTTCTTGTTTCACTAGTTTTGATGGCTTTTGCACTACACTATCCAAATAAATCTCACCTTAACCCTTACCCATATTACAACTCTAAAATTTCCTTTGATTTATTATTATGCATGTGAATCCTAGTGGTGGGGAAATGAAATTATATGCAAAGGTGTGGAATGTGATAATCATAAATAGTGTTTGAGTATACCTATGGATCTATCTTATTCAAACATATTTTTCCTAGTTTACCATAATACTGCTCAGTTTTTGAAGTAAATGATATGTTGCTTAATCATGAGTAAAAGCATTGGATGTTAAGTTCTTGTTATGATTTTGAAAGTTATTTCTCTTTACTTATGGCTATTTATTCTTGGGAATATGGAAATTATGAAAGTGTTTTATTTTGTGAATTTGATTTTGTTGTTTTGCACGAGGGCAATCAAAGCTAACTATGGGGGAACTTGATGTGTGCTTAATTGTTTATACATTATGTTTATACATTTATTCCATAGCACTTAGTGATTATTGTTGTGAAATACTTAAGATACTCATTTTAGTTCATATTTGGTGTTAGATACAAGTTCAAAAGACAAAAACTAAAATAGGTTAAAACAGATCACTTGAGCCAACATTTTGATTTTCAAACTTAATTGTCCTCGTGGCAAAAGAAAGAAATGGATTGGGGTGAGGATGGACAAGAAATCATAAGAAGAATAATAATTTAACAAGAACTAGGAGATGTATGGCTGTGTATCTGCTTATATGACCGTGTACAAATTCAAAAGATATTCTCTGGATTTACACAATTGGATACATGAGCTGTGTATCCAACCGTGTAAATCAAAAGAATATTGTTGTGTATCCAACTGTGTAAGTCTAAAGAATATCTTTTGAATGTGTACATGGTTATGTAAGCATATACATGAACATCATGTATCTAACCGTGTATCTTCACGATTTTCATATATTTTGTGTTGCATGAATGTGCACCTAACTGTGCATTTGCCCAAAAACTTATTTTTTGCTATAATTGACATTTTAGGCAGCCAAATGGGGGATGAATCATTTTGGGACATAAAGGAGGGACAGAGCATGCATTCTTTGGAGACCCATGGATGGCTAAGCTTCCTTATTTCCATTCGAGAGAGAAATTGACACCAAACATCACATTTGAAGATATCACCATCTTGTATTTTTTAATCTTTCTCTCTTTCAGGATTGTCTACGTTATTATTTGCATATTAAATTTGGTATTTATGTAAAAATGATATGGATTCTCCATTAGATTGTTTTTATGTAAACCCATTGCTAGAATCTCAAATATGATATGTAATAGTTATGATTTGGATTCATTTATGACACTTTATCGTGTTGAATCATTAGGCACAACGTCGCATAGGTTAAATAACTCGGGCTAGTGTGGATATTGCCTATATTGTTCTGTTTTCCTTATTCATAATGCGGCTATCTGACTAAATCTAGAAAACTTGTTCTAGGTTGTTTGATAGCTAATTTTAATTAAAGGGCTTATATTGATTAAACACTATATAAGGGAAAACCGAGGTTAACAAATCTTATTGTTAACCTACGATCAATATTTTCTAAAAGTGGTGCAAAAACAATATGAAAATGTCGTATGTTTAATTGTATATAGTTTGAGATTGAATCGAGAACTGAATACTAAACGCATTCATCACTTTCATCATTTTTACTATTTTCATTAATTTGCTTTCGTTAGTTTAAATTTTACTTTATTTCCTCAATTACTTCCAACCAAACCCCCTCTTTCTCTTAAACATCAATTATTTTCATTTCAAAAGTTACATGCACATTTCCTATGGATATGATCTTGACTCAACGCAATTATAAATCATAGTGTGCAGAGTTAGGTTTAGTTTTTGTGCATTCGACACGCATCAATCTCCCATCCATCTATCCTTCTCCTAATTATTCAAAGTCCTCTAGAAATTTAGTTTGATCCCCACTACTTATAGTGAGTGCGAAGGCTGGTGTATCTTCTTAAATATATCTATTTGGTGGCATAATGGTATATCTTTCTAATTTTTTGACCATATTAGGTTGTTGTTCTTCTTCTAATATTGGTTTATTTTCTAAACTAGAGTTTCCAAACTCTTTTAAGCTTACTATAAGATAAATTATTTTCATTTCTACCATCTTTGTACTACAAATTTTCTTATCTTAGCACATCTTATCGATATAATTGCTTCAACATATGATAATTATCAAACACTACATCCCTACTAATCACCATCTTCTATTACGATGTATCCAAAAAGTTATATCCCTTATTTGGGGTAGTTAAAAAGATACACTTCCTCATAATTTTATCAAATTAAACGTCTCACTATTGTAAACATGCATATAAAAATGATAACTAAAGATTTTAATTCCAAAGAATTCAATCTTACTTCCTACCTACTCTTTTTTAACCACTCCTAGCTGGTAATATTTGAGGTGATTTATTAATGAGGTAATATGCCATACTAATTTTTTCTTAAAAAGTTAAGGAGTGTTGTATTTAGCCTCAAATACTTAGTCCTTTTAATCATATATTTGTTGATCCTCTCCAAAATATTATGCTATATTGTTTCCAAAATTGTTTAACATCTTTAAATCCCATTCTTCTCATGACAAGAAATCTATGTACTTAATACTTTTATCTTATTTGAAGCACTTGATCATTGTACTTGTTTAATTCTCCACCTCAGCCTTCCATACCTTGAGTATTGTAAAGACCTTACATTTTTGTTTCATCAAGTATACTTAAAATATTCATTAATTTGACAAAGTACTAAGACCACCTAATAATTACTCTCTAATAAATCCATCAATATTAGTATATTCATAGTCAAGAATTTCAAACATTGTAGAAATCTTGCTTATAATGTTTGAAACCTTTCAATAGTCTCCTCTTTTGAAGTTATGTCATTCCTCCCTTACTAACGTGATCCATTTGCATAATCTAAAGCACAATACTATCATCATCTAACTCTATTACAACAACTTCTCAACCTATGATTATGCTCTCAATTAGTTTGTAGATGCTTCCCACCAATCTTAGCTCTTTCAACAAAATTAATATACCTTTTACCATATTTTCTCTTCAATTTTATAGTTAAAACTATGCACATATAAAGCACCCAATGAAATCAGTTTCTTCCATAAATCTAGTATATATTGAGCATCATACATCATCTTGATAATACCATAAAAATATTTATTTTTACCAATCCTATTAGATGATTTTGTAAGTTTTATCATCTCCTTGTTAAATAGTGCCAAGGATTCCTAATATGTATAATATAAATTAATTCTTTTTTAATGTCACTTGATGTAAGCACCCTAACCTAGTATTCATGTGTTTTATAGTTATTGGTTAAAACATAGAGCATATAAGTATGAATGCAATATAAGTCCCTACTTTACACTATATTTGTAGACCTTGATAAATCATTAAACCTACTTTCTTCATTCTGTCTCTTTTTGTTTGGATAGTTCCTTTTAAAATATCATCTTATCTCACACTTGAAACACTAGATTGTAATTTGTAACCTAAATCCAAGGTTTATAACTTTTCATTGATAAACCATCTTTATTCTTCTACCTCTTATAATCATGATTTCCTTTTATATGCAACCTTTCACCATGAGAGCTTTCACTAGTACTAATTGTTTGTCAGTTGTGAGCCAATATCATAATATTACTAACCTTTAAGTAACTGCTTCCTTACCCAATATGATCCTAGCCATCAGATGTTCATAGAAAAATGTAGTAAAAAATCAAACTCATTACTTTATGTTCATCCATAGTACTCGAATCTCGACAAGTCAATAACTATTTGGTTGAATATATTAATATATTATTCTAGATCTGTTATATTTTATACCTTTAGGTTGTATAGTTTTACTTGATATACATCTTATTTATGATTGAATTTGATATTATTAATTGACTCTAAAGTTTCTTCCATATCTCTACAAGAGATATAATCTCCATAATGTGACACATAATCTCTTCTACCAAATAAAGCCTTATGGTTACAACTACTCGTGCCTGTAACTATTACCATAAAACTCATCCATTATTCTCAATTGCAATAGTTAGAAATTCCTAGTTTCATTAAACTTTCCCACTTCAATCATTACAACTAGAATTATTGTTGCCTAAAAATGCTCTAATGAGCCTTGTTGAGAAAGTAGATAGCAAGAATATATAATAATGAAAGAAAGAAAACAAGAACATAAAAAGTTGTTAATAAAGTTTAGTCTATTTGAGTATGGCTACGTCCTCAACATCTAGGCTCAGCTAACTTGCTATCAAATAATTATGATGATAGTTACAAGAAACTAAGTTTATAACTATATATATGCAAACCTTAGTTTGCATAATTTTACTCAAATATCTCCTTTACCAAGGCTAACCTATTTTAACTATAAATTTAATGGGTCATATAGTCCATTTAGAGTTTAAGATACTCCAAAAACACATTTATAGACAAAGTTAATAGTTGTAACCACAGCCTCGGACACGACTGTGTCCCAAAATATGGAGCTCACTGTCTCTCTCACTAACAGGACACAGTCTCCAGTATGCTATGTCATTGATATTGTGGATCATCATATTTCTTTTCTATCTTAAGATATGGTTGTATCCTAAACTATAAATTTTACTAATTTTTATATATACAGGACATAATTATGCTTTAGAGATTTCTTTCACCCGAAACATCTCTACACCAACTTGTTCATATATTTTTTTTTAGAAATTAAAAAATTTCATTGATAAGTAAATGATAAAATAAAATGAGGAGAAGTGGCTAAAAATCAACGTTAAGCTTGTCTTAAACGACCTTGGGTACCAAAACATAAAACCTCGTCATTTGGGCTGACCAAAGTGAAGACAAAATTAGTCAAAGACTAAAACAATTGGTATCGTTGGTTAGCTCTTCAATCTTCTAGGATAAAACTACCGCTACCTTTCACAATACGTTGAGACCACATCCCCAATTCAGCAATGAGTCAGCTAACTCAGAGGAGATGAGAAATTGAGGAGGGCGACATCCATAAAGAGACACATCCTAGATGCGGCAACCAAGTAAAGCTGTTCCAACTCTTAAGAACCATTGTGATGGCTAGTTTGTGATCCTCCTTGTGGGTTGTAGGTGCATAAGCAAACCCATGCGATTCGCTTGCAAGTTAGCTGAGGAGGGGGACCAAGGTTCGGATTTGTAGGGCGTCGACAACTATAGGCAAAGAGAGAAGGATGGCTGAATCCATTCAGGTAAGCCTCTAACTTGGGATTGGGAAAGGCTCAGTTTGTGATTCCCATTTAAAAGGGAGAGATCAAAAGCTGAAGATCTGAGATGTACTCTAGTTTCTGCATAGTCTTTGAGAATACTCTAGTTTCTGAATAGTCTTGTGTGCGGGACTTGATTGTTGATTTTAAGACTTAAATCCTCCAGACGTGGGCCATTCTCCCACTACAGTGTAGATGTAGCTGATTGACAATCATTTGCTCTCTAACTATCATAGTGATAAGCTTTATGAGGGAGTTCATTGTACTTGTCTGGTTCTAAAATCTTCTACAGTTTCTTTCTTACCAAATTGTCTTAACACATGTAGCCATCGAGAGAAGGACTATGTCCTTGGCATGCTTCGACTGAGGCAAATTAGGAATCTCCTGCATAATGTTTAGGAGATACTAGGCATTAAGGTCTGGGGCACTTAGGGTAGCCATTGTGAACCAGAGGGTTCTGGAGAAGCCACACTCAAAGAAGAGGTGGTCTCTGCTTTCATCTTCTGTGTGACAGAGAATACAGTGCTTAGGAGAGGTTAGGAAAGTGAGTCTATCCATAGTACTCAACCTATTCCTCATTGCCAGCCATAGAAAAAAAGTAACATTAGGTCTAAGAGTTGCATTCCAAACCAGTGTGGCCCATTCAACCCTATTTTCTGGCCTTGCCTTGAATTTCCTAATTTTCATAGGGGTAATAGCAGAAATTAAGAGACCTCTCCGGAAATATGTATCCCTTTCCCCTTGGCTGAGGGGAGGGGAGAGATGTTCAGCCTGCTTTGCTCCTCTAAAGAAAGTGTCCATCCACCATTAGAAATGATAGCTTGAAGATTGGCATTCTTGGGGATGCGGTTTAAGAGAGTAGTGGCCATGCTATTTGAGAATAAGGGCCCATTTCTTGTCCAATTATCAAACCAGAAGGAGATTCTGTCCCCCTCCCCTATTTGGCAAGTGATGTGCTGGTAAAGCTCTCCCCTCAACCCTAGCAATTGGTTAAAGAACCAAGTATAGCTGGATTAGGTTTTAGAGCCTATAAATTCCTTCCTTTCAGCATGTAAAAGTGCATCCATTTGACCCACAACGATTCCTGATCATTGAGTATCCTCCAGATTCTTTTAGACATGAGAATTTGGTTCTTATTAACTAGGGATTCAATTCCCAATCCCCCTTCTACTTTGGGTTGGCATATAGACTGCCAAGCTACCTTGGCCATCCCTTTTTCACCATTCTTACACCCCCACAGAAATTGTTTCATCAGCCTTTCTATAGTTTTGGATAGGCCATTGGAGAGGAAAATATAACAACTCCAATAGGTGCTCATGGATAGAATAACATATTTGAGGAGCTGGAGCTTACCTCTATAGGAAAGAGCTTTGTTTGTCCATAATCCCAACTTTTTCTGAATTTTTTCGACCAGAGGAAGGCATTCACAAAACCTAAGCCACTTAGAAGAGATAGGAATTCCCAAGTAGTTGAGAGGTGGAGGTTTAATTTCCATTCCAGTTGCATGGGTTAGGACATTTGAGAGATGAGAGGCACTCTTGGAGAGAGCAATGAAGCTTTTATGAAGGTTAGTACCTAATCCCAAAATCTCTTGAAACTGAGCAAGAGTCTCCATCAGGAGGGGAATCGATTGCAAGTTAGCATGGCATAGGAGGATGAGATCATTTGCAAAACATATATAATTTGTTAGTGAAATCTTTTTGCATTTGGAATGGAATCTAAACCTTGGCTCCCAGAAAATGTTGTACTTGAGCAAGTGAGTTAGCACTTCCATGCATATGAGGAAAAGATAGGGGCAGAGGATCCCCAGGCCTGAGGCACTTTTTCCCTTTAAACAAGCCTGTAGGACTCCCATTTACTAAGATCCCATAAGATGCAATAGAAATACATTGGTTGATCTAGTTAATGAACTTTGAGGGGAAATTCATTTCCTTCAGAACCTTCAATAAGAAACCCCAATTAACACTATCAAAAGATTTCTGGAGATCTACCTTGATAGTGCAATTTTGGGCTGACCGTTTACATGTATACCCTTTTAGGAGTTCTTGAACCAAGAGGATATTATCTCCAATATCCCTACCTGCCATGAATTCCCTTGGATTGTCACTGATGAGGAAATTCAAGACTCCCTTCATTCTATTAGCCAATATCTTGGCAATGATCTTATAGAGGAAGTTAGTGCAAGATATAGGCCTGTAATCAATCCAAGAAGCTGGATTTTGGTTTTTAGGGATAAGACAGAGGAAAGTCTTGTTGGTTTCCTTGAGAAGAAGACCTTTTAAAAAGAATTCCTTTACTGCCTCTTTAATCATTCCACCCAAGCACGACCAAGTTTTCTAGTAGAAGAAACCATTTAAACCATCTGAACCAGGTGCTTTGGATCCATTTATGCTAAACACCACCTGATCAATTTCCTGATCTGAAACAAAGGCAGTCAGTCTGTAAGTATCTTGGATAGGAATTTTGGAGTTTACAAAGATGCTAAGATCGAAGTCTTGCAGAGTATGGGAAGAATCTGACCCCAGAAGCTTACTGTAAAATAAAAGGGCATCCTGAGCTACCTCTTCTTGACCAACACCACCTTACCATCTTCAAAAGTAATGGAGTTAATTCTATTAAAATGCCTGCGGGCTAACAAGGTATTGAAGAAAAATTTAGAGCATCGGTCCCCCTCCTTAATCCAGAAGATCCTAGACCATTGTTTCATTAATGAGTGTTGATTTGCAACCACCTCTAAATATTTCTTAAGGGCCTCTTTTTCAACTGTAGCCAGATTTGTATCTAATGGGTTTTCAGCCAAAGCTTGTTGTAAGGAGTGAAGCTTGTCTCTAGAAAGGTCAATTTCCTTGGTCAAATTCTGCCCTCTCTTCTCATTAAACAGTTTCAATTCATGCTTTATGGCCTTGAGCTTCTGGATACAAATATATTGCTTGGTCCTATAACAACTAAAATTTATACCTTTCTGAATAGCATCTTGAAAGCCCTCCACTTCAGCCAAGAAGTTATTGAATCTAAAGGGATGGGGGGATTTCTGGGAAGAGAAGAGATTCATGAGCTTAATGGGGTATGGTTCGAAATACCCGGGTCTAGGAATTTAACATGGCTGAGGGGGAAAGAAGAGAGCCATTCCCTATATTGTTGGACCCAGTTACTGGAGCCCAACATCGGACTCGGAAACCTGAAACTTGAGCAGGGAGGGAAGACTTGAAAGTTGAAACTTTTAAGGAAAA
>JAOTAZ010093725.1:0-11255 GCA_025629785.1 Erythroxylum oxycarpum | reverse complement strand
GACACCGGGATCCTGGCGTTCGGGAAAGTCCCGGGAACAAAAATTTTTGTTTTCCGCTGCCTGGACATGTGATGTCCATCCCGGGATTTTCCTACACGTTCTACATCCTTTCCCATTCTCAGCTAGTAAAAGTGCTTCTGCAAAATATCCAAGGTCTTAGCGACACCACAGTGCCCCATATGTCCTCCATCGTGGGCTTGAAGCATAAATAATTCACACAACAAACAATTAAGCATGCATAAACAATTCTTGCGATATAAATAACCATCATGCCTAAAGTATTTCTTAAAAGCACCATGTTCACAAGTGGCATAGACACTATCAAAGTCCATATCATTGGCATACAACTCTTTAAGATGCTCAAACTATAAAAGTTTTGAAGTAAGAGTTGAGATTAAGAAATACCTGCGCGATAAAGCATCGATAACCACATTCTCCTTATCTTGCTTATAGTGCAACACATATATAAAGGTTTCCTAGAACCCCACCCAAGTTGCATGTCACTTGCTCAATTTACTTTGTCCTTTCAAGTACTTAAAAGTCTTATGATCGGTTTTGATGACAAATTCCTTTAGTTGTAAATAATGCTGCCACGTTTCCAACGCTCGCACCACTGCACAAAGTTCTTTGTCATACGTTAAATAATTGAGTTGCACTCCTCCCAATTTCTCGCTGAAGTACACAATAGGCCTATTTTCCTGCATTAAGACAACATCTATACCAATCCTGGAGGCATCATAGTCTGCTTCAAAAGCTTTATCAAAATTAGTCAAACACAATACAGGTGTGGTACATAACCTTTTTTTAACAAGTGAAATGCATGCTCTTGATCTTTTCCCCAGGTAAAAGAGAGTTAAAAACACTTTGCAAAGATTCATCAATAGCGTTAGTATCTGAAAGAAAACAATTCCCATGTCTAATCACAATCAACGCTCTCTTCGCTCCATATGCTCTCCTTAAGTCCTTTTCAAACGCATACAAACTCACCGTCTTTTCTCTCAGTTCTCTCTTGTTTTCCCTTCTTACACTTTTCTCTCCTGCACATTTCTCATTCATTTGCTCATCTATGCTTTCTCTCTCCGATGAGCCATTATCTCTTTTATTTTTGGCTTCTTGTCCCTCTTTATTTTTTTGCTCCTTACTACTTGAACCCAATCTTCCTTTAAGGGCTTGAATTTTGTCCAAGTAAACTTCCCCACTGTCATTGAACCACTGCAAGTGATACAGTTTCGAATGCTTTAGAACATTAACCCTAATTTTCTAACCATATCCAAACTAGCAACATTGGTGCAACTCCCTCCATCAATGATCAAGTTACAAACTTTACCACTAATTAAACATTGTTTATGGAATAAGTTTTCTCGTTGTTCTAACATTTTAGTTGTATACTGAACACTAAACACCAACCTAACCATAAGAGTTTCGACTTTAACAGCCTATTGCACACAAGTTTCATCTTCCTCTCCATTTAAAACGTCATCCTCAAAACATTCCTCATCATCCTTAGATTTAATCAACCCATCATACCTCAAAACCATCGCCCTCTTATTTGAACATTGGGAGGCAATGTGCCCAGTTCCAAGCCATTGAAAGCATTTAATTAAAGAATGTTTGCTGGAAGAAGCTTGAGTGTTAGGAGTATTAGATGTACCTTTAGTTTTTGGAAGAGTTTGGCTCGACCTCTTGGATTCCAACCCCTTTCCTTTAGAATTCTCCTCTTTTCATAGCCAATTTAAGTTCCAATTTGAAGTAGAACTCATCCCACTCTTCGTTGTCCCACAAGAATTAAGTTACCTCTCAACTGTCATTGCCATGTTCACCATCTCTTCAGGGTTGGTATAATTTTCCAAATCAACCACGTTAGCTATTTCTCAGTTTAAATCACTCAAAAATTGAGCCATTGTGGTCTTAAGGTCCTCCTCATAATTATCCATTGTCATTGTGATCTCCATCTCCTTATGATACTCCTCCACAGTCCGATTCCCTTGTGTTAGGCGTTGGAGCCTTTGATGCATCTCTCGATAGTAGTAAGATGGAACATGTAACATCTCGTTCCCATACTAAGGGTTAGGACTCGAAATTTCAGTACATGTGAGCTTAAAGAGGGATTAAGGAAATGCATTTTCTAGCTCATGCATGAGGTTATCATATATGCACATATATATTAATTTTTTACACATTAAAAAAAAGTGATACATCCATTCATTGACAACTTTTGGGTATAATTGATGTTAAATATGATTTGATTGAAAAGGAGAAGTAAAGAGAATAGAAAGAGTGATCTTCGTATGAGTTATGATAAGGAAAGATTTGGAAACAAAATTGGTAGTGATCTGGAAAATGTTAACTGAGTATGCTTCGTTCTGTTAGCCATACCTTTTCTTCTAGTTATCCAAATGAGATGATTCTTGTTTTGGATTGAACTAAAATCATGTGGCTACATTTCTTATGAAGACATCAAATTTCAATTCGGTCTCTAAGACTCAAAATTTCATGAAGTTGAGAACTGGGTGTAGTACATTGGTGGATGAATGTAAAATTCATCTTCTGAATTTAGGAGAAAATTTGGGATTGATCTATATAGATTTTAGCAAAGTTGCCTTCTTGAGAGTTGTATATCTTTCTATTGTCTTTCTAACGATATATAGCATGAGAATTTTGGACATATGAGCTGAACGTTATAGTCCTTATAAGGGAAGATGTTCAAGAGTGAAGTTGTATCTTGTATGTTTTTGTTTCTTCTGTGATGACATCACATGGTCTGTGATGACATCATCTTCTTCTATGTTTTGCTTCTTCTGCCCTTTTGCTTCTTCTGTGATGATGTCACATGATTTGTGATGATGCCATCTTCTTCTATATTTTTTCTTCTTCTGTGATGACATCACATGGTTTGTGATCACGTCATCTTCTTCTATGTTTCGCTTCTTCTGTGATGACATCATCTTCTTCTATGTTTTTTCTTCTTCTATGATGATGTCACATGGTCTGTGATGACATCATCTTCTTCTATGTTTTGCTTCTTTTGGCTTTTTGCTTCTTCTGTGATGACGTCACATGGTCTGTGATGACATCATCTTCTTCTATGAACATACCTCAGTATTTTGATGATTTCTGGATCGGTAGACCTCAAAATGAGTTGATATCTAATTTGTGGTAAACTAGAGACATGGATCTACAAATGGTATAAAGAAATTGGAAGCTAATTCAGTTTCTAAGATGTTTAAATTCTGAATGGAAGTTGCGCATAGTATACTGATTTGGACAGGAGTAGTCCAAAAATGTTTGAAGTATATCTTCCGAATCACTGAACCAAATTGAATGATTTTGGTGTCATTAGACACTTAAAACAATGGGGGACGTTTTTCTAGAAAAAAGTGTTATGTTATAATGTTTAAGGGTACTATTGGTGTAATACCCCACTTCACATTCAATATATTTCATCATTCATATGATTTCACATTACGCATATTCAGGCACATTATGCATATTCAAATCCATTTAACATTCAATATAATTTACTCAGTGAATGACCATCATCGATGGCTCACTCGGCGCATAATACACACTAATCATATCATACACATCATTTCAATAACAATCATATTCGTCACATACACGTGATCAGCCATGTCACATATTACATTCGGAATTCTTTCATATCAAATACCACATTACATTTCATTAACAACCCTCTTGGATTGCATATATTTAATCATTCATTTCCCATTCAATATCATGTAATCATTTATGTGATGCATATGCAGTGTATATGAAACTCATTTTTCAATTGTTATTGCGTTGTGACCGAGTGCCTAAATGTTAACTGTCCCATATAGGGCTCATTTTTTTGCTTCTCTAGGAGAGCCCTTAAGGTATGCACTAGAAAGCAGCTTAGGGTTAGGAGAGCCCTCTGGGTATGCACTACTTCCCTTCGAACTCGAGGCTCTTTATCATTCGTTGAGCTTTAAGCTCTGATCGGTGGCTACTCTGGTCACAACGCCCATTATGTTTTTATGCACTCATGCAATGAAATGCATCACTCAGAATTATCTATCTCTTTCAATCACTTCCCATATCATCGGACTTTAGTCCGGCATTCCACCTTAAAGTGGAGCATTTCACAGTTTCATTCATATTCAAATACATAGTTAACAATCACATATGCTATCGGACCGTGGTCCAGCATTTAGCAATCATATCAGTATAAGGCATTTTTGCCTTTCACCAAATCAAATTATTCAATCAAATGCATATGGAATGTGTATGTGACACTTTCCCATTTTATTACGGTGTTGTGACCGAGCGCCTGAACTGTCCCAATATGGGCGCATTAATCGGTGAGCCTGTGGCTCTGAATCACGGTGGGCTCGAGGCCCTAATACGGTGAGCTTTTAGCTCTCGGTGGCTGCTCCGGTGACAACTATCATTATCTGATCATGCATTCATGTATGAAATGCACATGTCACAATCAAGCAGTAAATATATCGCAATTAATCCATGTGTCACAGAAGCAAGTAGTTCTCAGATTCACAGCGATCACAACCCATCACATCACAAGCACTTCTATGTCATATCTCCCAATACATCGGACCTTCTGTCCGGAATCCACATTCATAAACAATCACAAAACCCGCCATTATTCACCACAGTAAACATATAATAATTGAGAAAACCATCTAGGCTACTCACAGTACGCTCCAATAAGTTATTGCCTGGATGGTTCGGCAATGTCCCACGGGCGTTCGATAGGTTCCACTAAAATATACAAAACACATTCATAAATATAACATTTTTTCACAAATGCACAAGTATTCTTTTATGTCCATCAATATGGAGAATGTATGCACAATGCATGTTCAATGACAATTATGGGGTACAATATTGCGATCCTTATCAAAAATCATTCAGATAACAAAGCTCTCATTAATATCATGATAATTACAATTGGATTGAAACAAAACCATGCCTACAATCTCATAACTTCATTGACTACTTCAGATTTTTCCTCCTATACATATACGGTTCAATTTTCCATACTAAATTAGATAAGGTAAATGACCAAATTAGGCAAAACTTCCTTCTGTAAAGTCATTCTCCCATTTCTTAGATTTCTAATGCCACCAAAATCATTTAATTTGGTTATGTATTCGAAAATATATACTCCAAATATCTTAGGCTTTTCTTAGGTTCCAGCAGAATTCATACCACAACTTCCAACTAAAAATTGATAATCTTAGAGACATAATTAAAACTCCATTTCTTCATAAATGTTGTAGCCCTATGTCTCTAGTATACAAAAAAAAAAAGCAAAACTCACCCAATTTGGATTAGTATAGAGAAAGTTATGGCCAAAATACGAAAGTATGTTCGAGCTATCAAGGGAGGGTCTTGTTGTGACGTACAACCCAGAAATCAGTTTTTTTTAGGATTTTTGTGCAACGTTTGCTGCGACGAGCTCAAGGGTGAAGCACGCGTCGCGACGTACAAAAAGGTATGAGTCGCGGCGAGAATAAAAATGAACATTGCGATGTAAGATCACAGAAACTCGTTTTCCCCAAATTTTCACTTTCTCACTCTACTGTATTTTCCCGAAACTTAATCTCACATCAATTAACTCAGATCGCACTCAAAACAATTCTTCCAACTCATCTTTTTAATTCATCAACACATACACAATTTAACTAAACAGAACTTATTTCATACTTTTCTGGACACTCTTCTATTTCACAGATCCATCATTTAGGTCATTCATCACCGAAACTTTGCTTACCCTCTAATGCATGCATGTTTATCTTACACCATAAAATATCGTCAAGTTACTTACTTGTTTTAGCTTTTATTTCCAACTCATAGACAACCACCTAGAGCAACTCCATGATCGGTGATGAACAACCAAGCAGAAAGTTTTCAAAATGGTCAAAACTACCGTAACTCTTCTAGTGTTTTCCAAAACAAAACAAAAAATGTGGGTTCGTTACATGCCTTACATATGTCACCTAAATAAACCACTTGTCACCACATAAGTAAATTGTGTGTCACCATATAATTGTCCCAAATTTCAATATTTTTCTTTAGTCCAAAAATTCACCAAAAGTTTATAGTACCTTAATGTTACCCAAATTGCCAAATCGCATTCTAATCGCATTAATAACTTAATTATACCCGAAAAATGTCATGAATGCATGTATAATCATATTAATGTGCAAAAATTTACCTGTCACAATTAATTCATGCATGATGTGCATTTATCAGAAATTTCTCAAAATTCACAATTCTGCCCTACCATGGGTAATGGGATGTTACAGTTGCCACGACACTTAAGTATAAAAGACATAAGGTATAAATGGAAGGGCAAATAGGACAATTCTCAATCATTAAGGGCATAATTGGAAGAAGAGAGTTGAGCTAGGGTTTACTTCTTCTTAGTCTTCAAGAAAGACTTTGGAGCTGTTCAAGAAGAGAAAAAGGAAGAGTAAGAAAAAGCTTCCATTTGAAGTAAAGATCTCTTCATTTGGTGAGGAGTCAAGGTAAGATCACTTTGAATCTTTTGGATTTTTGGAATAATTGTAGTTCATATAATTTAGAAAATGCTTAGGTTTAAGTATTCTAGAATCAATTTTAGTGATTTTGCAGTTTGGGATTTTAAATTGGATTCCTATTGAATGAGATTTGGTTTATTTTAGGGAACCAAGAAAATCCTACCCAAGAAGAAAGGGAAAGGCAACCTTGACTTGGAGTTTTGCAAGCAAACTAAGTGGGTAATATATCTACGGTTATTGTGTAAATGGGCGATGTGTCCAGTTGTGTGTCTATGTTTGAATTGATAATTTGTGAATGGGAATTGGATTTTATGAAATCATATGAGGTTAGAAAAGAGACGACGAGAAATTGAGTTACGATATAGAGTAACCAAGTGTTCTAGAGGTATAAGCTTATGAATAAGCTAGACACATACAAAAGGTAAAGATTGAAAGGTGAATTTAGAATGATCATGTACAAATGAAGTGTAAATCTAAGTTCAATTAGACATATATGAATTATGAAATAGGAATGAGCATAATATGTGTTCTAGAACATATACCCAAGATTGTCATTGAACATGAATGTACATAGCCCATATAACTATTTGGGTATAAATGAGTTTTGTAACGGATGTGAATTGTGTATTGCATAATTTGTGATGTGCAGGTTAAACATCTGCATACAGGCGTATCCAGAATTTGGAAGCAAATGCTATTTTGGAGCGTACTGTGAGTAGACCGAGATGGTCTCACTTCATAGTTTGCTTTATTTCATTTCGTATAAATTGACTACTAAATGTGATTGAATATGTTGGTTTCCGAACAGGAGGTCTGATGATTGTGTTGTTGATTTGGATATTGAAGTGCTACTTGAATGTGAATTGGATGAACTATGTGTACTTAATGTGATTGTTAAATGTGTTATGAATGTGTATTTGCATATGAATGAAAGTGTGAATTCTCAACTCTAATGTTGAATGCCGGACTAAGGTCCGAAGATATGAAAAAGTGATTGAATGGGATATACAAAGGTGAGTGATGCATTCCATTGCATGAATGCATCAAATATAATAGGATTTGTGACTATAATAACCAAAGATTAGAGCTTAAAGCTCAACGAGTGAAAATAAGCTTCGAGCTCAAAAGTAATTCAGAGCCTTAGGCTCAACGTTTAATGAGCCCTGTATCCCCCCAAGTGGATAAGGGACATTTATCAATGAGCCCTATATGGGATAATTTAGGTACACAGTCACAACAAGTAACAAATGGAAAGTGAATCTCATGTGCATTGCATATGCATAATATAAATGGTAAAGTGTATTGAATGTGAAATAATGTGAAATGTGAAATAATGTGAGATGTGTGAATTATGTGTTATGAGATTGGGTGAGCCATCGATGATGGTCACTCATTGAGTTCGTAAAACTCACCAAAAATTTGCAAATATTTTTCAGGACTTAGAAGAATACCCCGTTAGGCAAACAGGAGTATACCTACTGCATGTGAGTGAAAGAAGAGGTCGGGATCAGTTAGCGTCTGCATTGGTATTTTCCTATTTTTGTATAAATTTTTATTCCGCCATTTATTTAAAATAATGTATTCCGAAATTTTGTTCAATATGTATACAAAGGCTTTTATGGTGGAATGTAAAAACCTTATGACTAAAGTGTTATGTATTTGTGAAAGGGCCCAATTGGCTATTGAAATTTCTATTGATTGTATTGTGTTGATTGAAAATGTTTATGAATGTAGGCCCGATCTGAATATCAATTTCTACAAAATATGTTATTGATTTTAAAAAAATTATACTGACTTTTGAATGATTGAGTGCTCTAGCATGTCACCCTCGCGGGACACGGACTTGGATATCACCATCAATTTCAGGTTCGGGTCTTGCGGGAGTGGAGTGTTACATTTATAAGATCTTACGGTGGAGAGTGTGAGATCTCACATCGGTTGGAGAGGAGAACAAAGTATGCCTTATAAGGTTATAGATACCTCTCCCCCATTAGATGCGTTTTTCTAAGGGTGGGAAGAGCAAAACCGTGAGGGGTTTGACCTGAGGGGCAACCCAAAGCAGATAATATCTATGGGCGGGTGGTCTAGGCTATTGCAAATGATATCAAAGCCAGTATCCGAACTATTGTACCAGCAAGGCTAGGCCCTAAAGAGGGTTGGGCCCTAAGGGGATGGATATTGTAAGATCTCACATTGCCTGGAGAGGAGAACGAAGTACACCTTATAAGAGTATGGATACCTCTCCCACATAGACGCGTCTTCCCTAGGGGGAAGAGCAAACCCGTAAGGGGTTTGGCCCGAGGGACAACCCAAAGCGAACCATATCTGTGGAAGGTGGTCTAGGCTATTGCAAAAGATAATATAAGAGCTGGTACCTGAACTGTTGTGCCAGCTAGGCTGGGCCCTAAGGGGGGTGGAGAGTGTGAGATCTCACATTGGTTAGAGAGGAGAATGAAGTATGCCTTATAAGGGTATGGATACCTTTTCCACAAAGATGCGTTTTTCCAAGGGTAGGAAGAGCAAAATCGTGAGGCTTTTGGCTCAAAGGGCAACCCAAAGTGGACAATATCTGTGGGCAGATGGTCTGGGCTATTACAAAGGTATATTGTAAGATCTCACATTGGCTGGAGAGGAGAATGACATACGCCTTATAAGGGTATAGATACCTCTCCCCCATAGATAAGTTTTTCTAAGGGTGGGAAGAGTAAAACCGTGAGGGGTTTGACCCGAGGGGCAACCCAAAGCGAACAATATCTGTGGGCAGGTGGTCTGAACTGTTGTAGGAAGGGAGATTAAAGAAAATGAAGGAACACTCTATTCACTTCACAGTACAAAAAGAAGTTAGCAGCAGAAAGGGAAAGCCAGGAAGGAAGAGCAACAAGAAGGACAAAGCCCCAATGAAGATTAATGAGGGCCAAACCAATAAAGAACAACATTATTTCTTCTACAAGAAAGTTGGTCACCTCAAGAAAGATTTCCTTAAGAGAAAGGCTTGGTTTGAAAATAAAGGTAAGTACTTTGTTTCAGTATGTTTTGAATCAAATCTTATTTAGGTGCCCAATAATACCTGGTGGTTAGGTTCAGGTGCAATTACTTATGTGTCACATATTATGCAGGGATTCCTTTTGATCCAAGCCATAAGCAGAACTGAAGAGTTCCTATATATGGGTAACAGAATGAAGGCATGAAAGAAGGAATAGGGACATACAGATTGATCTTAGAAACTAGTTATAGTCTAGATCTTAAAAAATGTCTTTATGTTCCTGAATGTGCTAGAAATTTAGTTTCTGTTAGTAAGTTGGATCAGATATGTTTTTATTTCAATGTTGGAAAGGGTGTTTTTTCTTTGTAAAAACGATAGTACTATTATGGTTATGGTACATTAATAGATGGTTTATATCGTTTCAACCTTGATATTAATTATTCTGAATCCTTGTTTCATGTTGAACATATTATTGGAAGTAAACGTAGTGCACATAATGAACACTCCGCTTACTTGTGGCATTAAAAGTTTGGCCATATATCTAGAGACAGGGTGATGAGGTTATTGAAAAATGAAATCTTACCTCAACTTGATTTTACTGATTGGGATGTCTGTGTGGTTTGGATTAAAGGCAAGCAAACTAAACACATATATAAGAATTTGGCCACAAAAAGTACTGAGTTACTTAAATTAATACACACTAATATATGTCGTCCTTTTCATGTCCCATCTTGGAGAGGTGAAAAGTATTTTATCACTTTTATTGATGACTATTCATGTTATTGTTATCTCTATTTACTGCATGAAAAGTCTAAATTAGTGGACATTCTTGAGGTGTTCATTAATGAGATAGAAAGACAATTAGATAGAAAAGGGAAAGTCATAAGGTTTGATAGAGATGGTGAATATTATGGTAAATATGATGAGAATGGACAATGTCCAAGTCCATTTGCAAAAAAATTTCAAAGTTAAGGCATTTGTGTACAGTATACAATGCTTGATATACCACAACAAAATGGTGTAGATAAAAGGTGGAATCATGCTCTTATGGATATGGTTAGGAGTATGTTAAGTTACACGAATGTACCTTTATCTTTATAGATGTATCTATTAATGACAGCTACATATCTACTGGTTCCTAGTAAAGTAATTCCTGTGACATCTTATGAATTGTAGACAGGTAGGAAACCTAGCTTGAGCCACCTGCCTGTTTGGGGTTGCCCAGTTGAAATAACGATTTATAATCCTCATGAAAGGAAACTTGATGCAAGAACCATTAGTGGTTACTTAATCGGTTATCCAAAAAAATCTAAAGGGTACATATTTTATTATCCTAATCATGATACAAGAATAATTGAGTTTGGTAATGCTAGGTTCATTGAAAATGGATAAATCAGTAGGAGTGGGGAATCACAAAAGATAGATATTCAAGAGATTCAGGTGGAAAATGCTTTACCTAGTGTCTCTTCTCAAATCATTGTTACTCTTGTTGTATTTTCACCTAAATTTCTAACAATTGCACTTGAAATCAAAAAAATTGTTAAAATTCAAATTTAAAATTAAGTTCGATAAAACGTAATTTAACTTGTTGATTTCAACTGAGATCAACTTGAATTCTCGTAGTCATTTGGGCTTAAAAATATTTATCAATTATGAATATTTAAGTCCAAACTCAATTAATCTTCACTTTGAAAATTCTTTTGTCATATCTTCAAATTTCAGCCTTATTA
>JAOTAZ010093558.1:0-11275 GCA_025629785.1 Erythroxylum oxycarpum | reverse complement strand
TAAAATGAAATTAAATATTCTACGAATCCGATGCCTCAAGAATCAGGTCAATCGGACGTCGGATGAAAGAGTTATTCACCAAAGAAGTCAAAAATTAAAACAAAACAATGAATATAGATATATATATATATATCCATTTGCCTCGCGGGGGCGAGGCATCGCCCTCGCGAGGTGGACCACTTCGCTTTCTCGTGAGGGCGAGGCGTCGTCCTCACGAGCAGGGGGCCTCGCCTCGCCCTCGTGAGGCGTCGCCATCGCGAATGGACAAGGTTCACCTCACCCTCGCGAGGCGTCGCCCTCGCGAATGGGCGAGGTTCTGCCCCAATTTCTTTTTCTTTTTCTTTCCGAAGTTCAACCTTGCATAATTCTTTACACACAATTCATAAAATTACAAATCATATCTCATTGGAAAGATCATGAAAAACTCTACAAGTTTCATGTAGAACACAAAAATCAATTTAACCCCTAAGGGTGTCAAAAATCCAATCAAAGCTACTGCCTAGTCATTGGATTCTAAAACAGTGCAACATTTTCCAAAATCCATAACTTCTCATTCCTTTTGCTAAAAATTATAGAATAAATGCCAAGTGAAAGATCAGACTGTATCCTACAACTTTCATGACAACATGTATCTCAATTCAATTTCTAAATAGGTCAAAAAAATTCATTGAATGATGCTGCCTCTACATTTGACCTGAATAGAACACCAATTTTCTAAAAATCATAACTTCTTGTAAAAATGTCAAAAAATTGTATACTTTATACCCATGAAAAGATCAAACAGAATACTACACTTTCATGAAGGGCTTAACAGCCAATTCCATCTCTAACAAACTCAAAATTGTCGTGCAAGTGGCTGCCCTGATCATTAGTCACTAACTTAACTTAGGTTCAGTTTTTTTGAAAATTCATAAATCCCAATTTTGATATCCAAAAATAGCATAGTATATCTCATTTTATAGCTAATTGCTTCCTTTACACATTTCCAAAGATCACTTGAGCCAATTCAAATCACAAAATTCTCTAAATTTGTTTCCAATCACAATGTTCACAAAACTTACACTTAGGGCTAGGTTTCACCAAAATGTATATAACCAGTCCATATTCAACAAGTCATAACTCCCAACATACATATCTAAAAATTGTAAAATCAGTGGCAATGGAAAGCTAACAAGATAGGCTTCAACTTTCATTAAGACCATTTTCACCTATTCCTCCTAAATCAATCTAGAAAAATCATCAAAATTTCAGATCATCTAGGTCAGGTACTGTTCACACAACCCCTAGCAATGACTTTCAAGGCAACAATTCAACCTCTTAATGCTACAATTAGACAACACTTATTTCACAAGAAATTGTAGCCAAACATCTAAAGTTTCATTTGGTCTAAACCTCACCTCATTTGCTTAACCACACAATTAGATATGGCAAAAACATTGAAACATAATCAATTTGCATTTTCCAGCTTTTCTCCTCAATTCAATTCCTAGCATTCAAATTCCAATTCCACTTCAATAAGCACTAAAAGTAATCACTCATTCAACCAAACTTTCATCTAGAATTTCACTTCAACCTAAATCCACAAAATTTCAGCATTCATCACCAATCATTTTCTTTGAAGTATTAACCCTCTAATATGACTCAAATCACTTCAACAACACACAATTCACACACTAATCATCTTCACCTTATTATTTCTTACACAAACATACCCAACAAATCAAACCATATGTTTCATGACATTAATGCATCATAAATCATATTTAATGAACAATAACTTCTAATCAATGCAACTAACTACTAATTCATGCATTAAATTCATAATCAAAGCTTAAAACATACACTTACCTAATTAAAGCTTCCAACTCTTCAATTCTCCAACTACTTTACTTTCTCTACTTAATCCTCATGCATGGTTCTCATGGAAAGAAGATAGAGGGCTTAAGCTTGCAAGTATGAGGGAAGCACTAAAGTAGGAGAAGAGTGAGTGAACTAAAGCCAATGAAGAAATCAATAAAGAAGAAGGAGATGGGAGAGTTTTCGGATGGATGAAGGACTTAAGAAATAAAACTCATCTTTTTCATTCCTTCAATGTGAAGTTGCCAAAGTGAATGGGTGGGAATAAAATAAAATCATTAATTAGGTAGGACAAATGGACAAAAGGACAAAATAAGAAAAAGATAAAATATGTAATAAGATTAAACCCTAATGAGGGTTAATTCCAATGTCCCTAATTTCAATCCCAAAATAATGTACCCAATATTGCAGTGCCATTGGACATAAATTTTTGCTACCGAAAATCAACCGGTTCGCCACTAGGCGATTTTTCTGGTCCGGGAATTTTCTCCGGAAAATTCCAGAAAATTTCCAAAATTACCTTAAAATATAAAACACACAAAGAATCACTCAAATAAAATTTTCAAACACAAATACTACATTGTTCACAACCTGATTCCATTTAGGCACAAATACCGAAAAATGTCATGCATGCATATACAGTTATTTTTCATGTGCACACTTCACTATTTACAAGCAGACATATGCATGAATTGGTCAAAACAAACCTAAACCCTCTGAGCCCTTTACCAAATTACCATTCTACCTTTCCCGTAGGGGGTAGGATGTTACATAATACCTCTTTATAATTTCAACAAAAATAAGGTCAACTTTAACATCATAAGATTTAAGGTTCAATTTTGTTAGAAAGAATAGACAGGATGAGCAAAGAGTATGATAATAGATAGGGATGATATTTGGGCTTGAGCTTGGGTTAGATAGGGGTCAATGGGCTAAGCAAGGTTGATCAGGTCTTGGGCCGTTCTTGGGCTTCGATTTCCCAGGCCTGGCCCCACTCAAAACTTGATAACTATAAGAAAAATGACATTATTTTACAAAAAGCATCAATTTTACCTTTAATTTAAAAAATAAAAAATAGATCGGATCAAACTAGGTCAAGTTAATATATTGGTTGTTTAGGGCTTGGTTGGTTTGGGCTCAGGTTATTGGACCTCAGACAGGCCCCGAGCCTAATTATATGTTGTCAGGCTCATTTCCATCCTTAATAATAGAGCATTAATTTTTTAGTGGCATTGGTGAATGCAGGTGAGGGGAGTGGGATTGGATAATATTCCCATGGTAAAAGAATTTTATAATGCATTTCTTGAGGATTTTTTGGCTTAATTTCCTTAGAGGAGGTATTGTTTAGGTTTATGATTACTTTAGGTACTAGTCAAAATTCCTAAGGCTCCCTATTGGATGGAAACTACATATGAAAAGGAGTTAAAGAAGCAACTACAGGAATTTTCAGATAAAGGTTAAATTAGATTGAGTGTCTCTTTTTGGGGCGCACCAATACTTTTTATAAAGAAAAAGGATGGTTTCATGAGGATTTGTACTACTATATAGAGTTGGATAGGTGATGGTAAAGAACTATTATCTTATACTAAGATCATTTGTTTGAACAATTATAAAGGGTTAAGTTACCTTTGAAGATTTATTAAGATCAAGTTATTATCAAGTGTAGATCAATATGAAGGATATAAAAAAGACAACCTTAAAGACCTAATATGGTCATTATGAGATTTGGTGATATCATTTTGGTAATTAATGCTCCCACAATTTTTAAAGATTTGATAGACCTAGTATTCAAACTTCTTTCCAAGTCAATTAGTAGTAGTAACCATAGATGATATCTTGATTTATTTCAAGCGTAAAGAGGGGCCCATAGAGTATTTAAAGGTCATACTACAATTATTGAGGGAGTACAAGTTGCATATCAAGTAGAGAAATGCATATGGTTGAAAGAGACTTCTTTTCTATGGTATAAGGTGAAACAAGAGGAGATATCAACAGATCCAAAGAAAGTCTAGTAGGTAGTGAGAGAATGGAGCCATCCCACTATAGTTACTAAGATATGTAGTTTTTTAGGTAAGATATGATACTATAGGAAATTTGTGGACGACATTTAGGTAGACATGATTTCAATAGCGATACTATTATTATTGAATAAAAACAATTAATTCATTTAAAAATGATACTCAAATTCATAAATAGTATTAGTAGTAAGCATCTCATTTACTATATCATAAAATACTTGTAGGAAGAATACATAATACATAACGATAAGATCTCAATATAAAATGAATCTTAGAGTACATGTTATTATAAAGTCTTGTGATGCTACCACTTATTGGTGTATAAATCACTTAAAACAATGACTAAAGTATTTTATGATATAGTAAAAACTACTTGTTCAAGTATAAGAGACCTAAATAGTAAATTCATCGGATCTTTCCACAAGTTCAAAGAGTATATGACTTGTATTATATTTTTTATTAGGGAACAAAAAGTTATTTATTTGCAGCAGCCGATGATCACTAATTTTGATAAAAAGAAGAAAATGTTGAAAATAATACTTTAGTAAATGTCCGGACAATCAAATCGAATGTAATCATACATGAGCCCTTGGAAGGGGCTGGTGTTGGCCTTTAGTGTTAAAAAAAAAGTGTTGTTTCCTAACAAAAGCTGCGCGCCTGGTACATCGACACTGAACAGCCTATAAACGCCATGAATTCCATGTCTAGCGATTGTGTTGTCGTTCCCAATCATTCCGGTCGTAAATAGTGGCAAGGTTCCGTTTGGATTATTGACCCGAACCTTCAAGATATAACGTTCAATTTAGTTAGGACTAGGGCAGAATGAGTACAAACCTAACGATCTTACCCTAAAGGATTGTTTCACCTAGGACGTTGTGTTCCCGTCCTATTTAATAATTTTTCAACAACACTTTTCTGTTAATTAGAGTACCACAGGAAAGAAAACGTAAGTGCTGCAAATACCTCCAACTCGGCGTTGTTTGCAGTAGCTAGTGCTAAATGTAGCTTGTATATTGCGGCCTCCTTTAGCTCCTGAAGACAGAACTTGATTTGCCAAGTTGTTCCTTCGTATGTATTGTTGTCTTTCTTCCTGAGAAGTTGTTGTTCTTGATATTTAGGCTTAATTTGCTGTAAGACCGGCCAAGTGCAGAAAATTGGAAGATACATATCAGAAGTTGGAAGAGATGAACCTTGTCACTTGTGCAAAAAACCAATCTTTTGAATAGTCACTAGTGCCAACCACGAATACCAAATCTTGATTAGGGTATAGCTCTGTGTATCTCTCCCACAATCCATACTGCCTAAACCTGAAAGCAACTGAAAATGATCACGTCCTGAGACAAATAAATCAGATCGAAAGATGATTTTGTCTGAATCCTAACTAGTTGCGAAAAGTTTTGGATGGTTTGATGTTGATCAGGACTGACTTGTCAAAATCGAGATACAGTTTGTTGATATAGTTGGGATTCGGATCAGGTATATAGAATTCTGCTGCAGTACGGTCTGCGACACCTATTTCCCAGATCGTGGGGCCAGTTCTTGGAGGCGAGTACACAAGGTCACCAACATTTATGTCACTCCCTGTTTTAAATGTTCAAACAAAAACATCATAGACCAAAATTGTGAAAAAACGATTGCATTGAATGTAACAGGATTAAGAAATATACGACCTGCTAAAATGTTGATAGGAGTATCGAGTTTGTACTCTCCAATAAAACCTGGAGCCCAGGCGTATAGATTGTAAGCACCAGGTCTTGCATCGTTGATTAAGAAACTTCCATCCGTGTCTGCTTGAGTCCAAAATTGGTACCCCTGGCAACAACGTAATGATCTTTTCAGTTTTCTATGTTTAGTTTGTTGATGGTCTCCATGCCCATAACAAGTTCTTAAAATGCAGTAAATCACTTGGTAACCTTGGACTCAATTTGCCAGGAACCAACGTCTCCTGGAATTGCCAGTCCAACATAGGCACCACTCGCCGGAAAGTTTGTGATTCTTGTAGACATCAGAATTCATTACAACTTAGTTGACTTACAAATGAAATAATAAAAGAACAAAATGAGGAGGATTATTAAACTTGTAACTTGTAAGAGGCTAAAAACAGAGGAAAGATATGCGTACCCATCACGTACTAGAAGCCTGCCTTTGACGCAACCTCGTTGATGTGATTTTGGAAAATCTTCGGAAGCTGGGAACGCATAGGGCCAGTTTGTAACTTCGTTTTGCGTCTAATTCAAACCCAACAATTAGTAGAACTCCATCTATATTAGTATAGTATGATAAACTTAAGAAAAATCCTGCGAAGAAGTAGGCAACCTGTAGTTTAGCATCTTCCCATAGTGAGACTGTACAGCTTCCATTTGGCGCTGAATTGAGATAGGTGAAAATGGGGCCATAAACCTTCTTCCAGGGCTCATTGGCTCCAATCTTTATAATCATAACAGCCCCTGTGTAATGGGTGCTATGCAATACCTGCTTATCACTTGATTAGTGAACTAATCGATCGACTTTTCAGAATATTTATTCATAGGAACTTCTTGAAAAATAAAAGAAAGAAGCAAGGGTGAAAACCTTTGTTGGGCTTACAGTTAGGCATGTAGGGCCAACATGAGATGCGAGAAATTGTTTAAGGGGTCCTCCTGATCTGTACTCGTTACTGGGTGTGATTTGCCAGAACCCCACCGATTGGTCTGTGCTTATCCACCCGTGAACGTTTAGATCCCTGCTCTCGCACGAGTATGCGTACTTGTCATCAACCTGACCATGAAGTAATTGATAAAAGACAAAAGGAACGATTATGTATAATGAAGACAAAAAAAGAAATAAAGTAACGAGACATGCAAAATGTTACCTCTCCCTTAAACTCAGGTTCTATCGGATCGACTAGTAAAACTGCTTCTGGGTAGGCTAGAGGTTGACCCCTTGGAGGTATCCGATCGTCAGGAAGGGGCATGGATCTTTGCCTCTTGTCTGATATGGCCATGTAGTTAAACCTGCTGGCCAAAAGGTCTTTTAGTTAATTCAACTCGAAAACAATGTCTAATACTAGAAATAAAGAGATCAGATTGTTTTTATACATGTCCTTTCTAAGTTTGAAGGCGATCCTGGTATTATCCAAGTCAAATTCAGGCCAACGCAGCAGGTGCTCGTAAATGGAATAAGTGTAGAAGCCCGATGAACCTCGGAGCATTACATATCTGAACAAAGCAAATGACGAATTCACATTCTAGCACTATGTTTACTACAGTTTACAATGGACCTTATAATTGGCACATAGAAAGTATACCTTTTGTCAATATTCAACGGTACAACCTTCCCTTCAAGTGATGCATTCCACTTCCTTATGAACGAAATCTCTATCTGTTCTGGGGTCTGCACAATTACCTCAAATGTTGTTCCGTGCAACCTGCGTAGAAAGTGAACGCTAGCTTATTAATGCATGATTTTAGTACAGTATTTAGACGTAAAAGGCCTGCACTTACTTCTATCTGGGAAATGATCTCCTGTCCAAATTACCCAGTACCAACCCTGTCCAAGTGGATCTAAGCCATTCACTTGTGTGAGTTGATACTGAATAATTTGGACAGGAGATTTGGGATGCTTCTAGATATGATCAATGTGTTTGTTATCGAATTTGATAATCATGGCTTAGAATCAGCGTCCTGTGAATAGAATAGCTAGTCCAATGTAGGCCACTCTACCTTTGTTTTTGTTTTATAATTAGTTCTCTGATTCAAACATGGCTTGGAAAGACCAACTTCCTGACAACCGGAAAAGAGAATCTGAAACGTACCTGTCAAGATCACCCTTTCTACCTGTGGTTCCGTTCCCAGTCCAAACTATGTCCCAATACCTTCAAATGAAAGTCATAGTCTGTTAACACCAAAAACTATCTATACTCCGTATCAAACAAACAGATTAAATTTGATCTATAAGCACACCTACTACCTTTTTTTATCACGGACAGCACTGTGCAGTCACATACATAAAGTCACTCGCTTTAGTACCCAATGGTACACCATTACCAGTACCAGATAGTGGAAACAGAGGACCAAGAGCCTAATTAGAATTAGTGTTTAATTTTAATGTAGTTACTCGACTACCCTTTTCGGGTTTTATGGCAAGCCCATAACAAAAGAAAAGTTTTCAGCAAGTTAGTTGCCATCCACTGTTAGTTGAAACCAAAATCGCCAATTTCAACAAGGAGTTAGACCTAAGCTGCAGGTCACTTTCTTAACTACCGCTTTTGATTACTAGGGAGAACAATTAATATACAAGTGCAGGATGATTTCTAGTAGTTGATTCTGAAATTAAAAGAGAAGGTTCTGTTCAGACGGACTGTACCCTCTATCGGTTTCATCGTTGAGAACTTCAAGTAAATTGTCTTTGCCATGGTATTGAATTCCAGCCACGCTTCCCTGCGGTTTCGATATAGATACCTGCAGTATGCCGTTATCCAAGACCACCTGCAAATATCTCCCTTCAATACTAAGGTTTTGCATGCCAATATCATTTGATCCTTGATTAAAAACATACAACTTCTTCACCAAGTAATTTAGCTGAACATATTTACATGATCAAGTAGAATTTGCAGTTGCACCGGTTGTCCAGGGAGATTCAAACCCTGGCTACGCTCGGAAATCTTTCGATTTCCATAATACTGTAAGCTTGGTTTGGCTTCAACCCGCTGCAGAAAAGAGACTGCAGCGATGAATTCTGAAAACAACGACAAACACAACAATGGGGACAGAATCTTGTCAGAACCCATGATTGATCTTGGTTTCAATTCTCTTGCCTCTTTGTGCGACCTCCTTTAGGCTGCTTAACCAATACCACTTTATATATGGAAAGATATAAACATTTATGATCTCCTCCGCTTATTGCCTATTCGATTGAAAAAGCAATCTCTAGCTAGCTCTTGCTTTGCTTGTTGTTTCATTCCATGCTATAAGAGGAAACAAATCTTCCCTCTTGCTGGCTTGCAGCCTGTCAACTGCTCAGATATATGTAAGGAAGGTATGTCAATTTAGTTTGGTGTGGAGGAAGGTACGTATGTTCCTAAACATCTGCATATTTCATAAATAATCTTTGTGCTCGCCTGCATATAATGCCATTATTTCGTCGAGAATCAGAGAGGTTTTGAGAAGTATACAAGAGCCAACTTACATCCAGCCGACATGCAGTGCTTTGGTTTGGGATTTTGTACTCTAGTTGTTGTCTTTGATAAACAAAAAAGAGAATCCTGTTTGTCTTTGTATGACAACCCATAAAGTCTTATGGATTTAATTACTAATACTCCCTACAGAAAAGTCTAAGAACAATTAAACTGCTGATAGCATGAAAGTGACAAGTATTCAACTACTGATCTCGGAGCTATTTCATTCAAGGCCTGCACTAACATAAAATCATTGGGATGGGGAATGCTTTTGGTTCATTAAGGACATAACTATAACATTTAATATGTGCTTTCAAACGTTACATGGTTTTGTTTATTAAAGCAAAGGTTACAAAGCAATTTGTTTCATTTTGTTCTTTTTTCAGTTAAATAATAGACAAAATAATTAAATATATACAAGACGAAGTCCATAAAATCAGTCAATTCAAAAAACTTGTAACTAATCAATGCCAAAATGAAATATATATGTATATGTAAGTACTAAAGAAAGAAACATATAATACAACCTTTCTGCATAAAACAAAAGCTTGGACTAGTATACATATCCCCCATTTGGCTTACAAGCCTCCACGATCATGGCTTCCAATAGACTAAAGGAAGAACCCTCTCATGTTTTTGGTTCCTCAATCTACAGTATCCTCTGTTTTTATTTTCATTTTAGCTTTTTCACAAGTTTCAACATCTCAATTATGCGAAAATTATGGATCCATCAGATATCATTAAGTTTAGCAGCAGCAGCATTTAAAATTTTCAGGTTTATACAAGCTAGTAGAACATTATGACTGTAGTGTAATAATGGAATAGTCTATTACTGTCTCTATTCTTGGGTCTCTTTCCGTCCATCTCCTTCAAGTAGAGTGCAAGCATTTTCTTAATTTGTTTCACCGGCTAGCTAGCATACAATTTCTTGCCTTTGTCGCATACGCATTGCCATGCCCATCTACTCAATCACTTTCGTTGGAGTGGCAAAGCAATCGTCCATATACATACTCACCAAAAAGAACAAGCAATACCTACGTGGAAGGAAAAAACTTTGCCACCGGTGACATGATCTCATTCAGTATTATACAAATTTATTATTTTTGTGTAGTTCATTTTCTAGGAAGGCACTTATTGAGTCTTAGGAACGCATGCAATTACGAGCCGAAGACAGCATGTCTGGAGTACGGGAGCTTTATTAGACTACTCTGATCGGATCGGAATTAAGGTTTTGTAGAGTCTGATCGACCACTTGAGTTATGCTTAAAATCGTAATTGGTCCAGATTTTTCACTTAAGACTCTTCTTTAAAGGAAGTCTTGAGTTCGAGTCACGCTAAAGGAGAAGAAATAGGCAAATTCCTATTAATGATCTTCTAGTCCCTTGGACACAGCTCTTTGATCGGATCAATTACGGACACCTCGCTGCCAACGACAATGTAAAAGTTGGAGCTATTAGGAAACCTGGGAGCTGATGGAAACCTGATGCTGAACAAGAGGGAGCTAGTGATCAATCATCAGCTGAACAGTCAAGTATATGAAGATTTTTTGTGGGCAGAAATGTACAGACTATATAAGAACCTGAAGGATTTTAAGGTCTCAGATTTACATCCTCTAAATTCTTAGAGTGAGTTCGTAGAGGATTAGGATTAGTCGGCTAAGCCGGAAATTAAAAAAAAAGAGAGTAAAAGTCACAAGCTTACGAAAATGGGCTGACAATGGAAAAGTTCTGAAGGAATGGAAAATTTCCCTACTTTTCGGTACCTGAAAGTTTGTCCAAAGTCACATGCCCCAAAAGGATTCGGCAACCACAAAATTCTCATAGGTTTGGTAGGTTCATTTAGTTACTTTTCGACTGAACATGGAGTAGGAGGGATTGAGAGCAACCTACATGTCCACCAAGTCTGAAGTAGCTAAGGTTAGTTAAAGGCCACATCGAAATTAGTTTTTCCGATCTTACTAACAATGTAAATGTTGGGCCCATTCCACCAAGGGCAAAACAGCTCATGGAATCCTTTTCATCGAATTTTTTTTAAAATCTTATATTAGGATATTTATCGACAGATCTAGTAATTAATTCTTTCGTTAATTTGTAGGTACCTTTTAAGATGAGATAATTAGCCCAAAAATTTAAGATTGTTTTATATGTAAGGCTAATAATCGAACCCTTAACTTTTGATTCTTTTTCATCAAGACTTGCAAATTTAAAAAGAGAAATTGAAAAGATACTAAAGTTCAAAACACATT
>JAOTAZ010093548.1:0-11278 GCA_025629785.1 Erythroxylum oxycarpum | reverse complement strand
TTTTTTCATCTAAATAAGGTAAGTATCAAACCTAGTGGTCTTCTTTATTTTTTAAAAATATATTAAAATGTTTAAAATATATATTTTCCATAATGCGAAACTTAAAAGTTATTGTTTTGTTAATATAAAAAACAGGCAAGTAATAAGTACATTGCCTTGTAGTAGGCCAAAGGACTTCATTATAATACAAACAAGAGTATATGATCTTTTAGAAGACCAAAGGATTTCATTATAATACGATCAAGATTTTGCAATGTGTTCAACTTAACTGTTATTTTAAAACTGATGTGATACAGACAAGTGACATCGCTTGAGATGAGGTGGTATGATAGACACAAGACCACCAAGCGATGGTAGCATATTTGACCTGTAATTGCGCTTGTCATAGGAGCTTCTGTAAAATGTTAGAAATGGTAAGAAAGACTCGTTAGAGTTGTCAAATTTACAGTTTTTTTAGAAAACAAAAACACGACAGGTGATCCAAAAAGAGGGTTGTGGGGTCTGCGATTCAACAACTTTAATTTACTCAGTTGTGGTGAGACAATGTAGAATGGGAGTCAATGAGAATAAAGTTTTGTTGGTGGCTGTTGCATAACGGTTGATGTTTCGACCGCGCGTTCTACCACTGGGTGACGCCAAAGAGATAGATCTCACATTCAATGGGTCAATCTGTGCTGAGCTTAAAGGAGACTTGCTAGTGGACCCTATTTCTAGAGAAACTAGGCAGGTTAAGGTAAGATACCATGGTTTGATTAAGTTATAATGTTGCAACACAACAAATGAAAACCTTGATGAGGATGAGTCATTTTTAACTGTTGATCTTATGGACGTAGGGTGAAATTGAAGGGAAAAAACTTGTGGATGATTGCGTGAATTATACAATTCTAATGATTCTTCAAAGTCCAGTGAACATACCACCATGGTAATTGTTGAAAATTCAACAAAATGGTTAGACACCCTGTAATAACAATGAAGATTTGAATTATAAGTAAATAGGAGACGACACATTAGAAAAATAACAAGAAGAAGGTAAAAAGTATAACATAACTAGGCCAGTAGTAATAGGTTGATGTATGTTAAGAAAGTCTTTAAAATGAGTATTTTTCTTGAAGATGTTAAAAGCGGGATTAAAAAAACAAGAATTAGGCATATAAATAACAGTATTATCCTCTATAGATAAGAAAACAAAGATGATGGGTTGATTATAAAAGCTTTGTAAAGTCTGGACGGGTAATAGTCGGCAACAATTTTCAATGTCGGTGAAAGTATATTTATGAAAGTTAAAGTAGACCTAAAAAAACTTGACATGAAAAAAAAAACAAATTATAAGAGAAGATATGACAAAGTTAAATGAAGTCAGTGATCTAAATCTAATTAAATGGTTTTTAATAGAAAACTATCAATTCACGATGCAGAAGAGACACATCAACGTTAATTAAAGCTAAATTAATAATTGAATAATAATATTTTAAAAAATGTGTATTCACCTGCTTAGTATATATATACTTAATAAATAATAACATGAAGGGATTAAAAAACTTTAGATAGTTAACGAGAACATAATTAAGAATTAACTAATAACTAATAATAAATAACAATTAACTGAAATAATTAATTTAAATAATTTAGTCCCAATCATGAAGAGCTATATATATACTTAACATTAGTATATAATACTTAATAATAATTAGCAATTAATAATGCAAGATGGTCACTCATATATATACTTAGTATTAGTATATAGTACTTAATAATAATATAATAATAATAATAATAATAAACATGCAATTCACGATTGTGACATTAGTCATAATCGTGAAAAGCTATATATATACTTAATATTAGTATATAATACTCAATAATAATAAACAGTTATGAACAAGATATATACTTAATATTAATATATAGTACTTAATAATATAGTAATAATAATTAATAATTAATAATCCATGATTAATAATTAATAATTAATATAAGTCACAAAGCCTGGACACCAATAATTGGTAATGGACAATACTGGGTGATGAAAAAGTGTTGTCGTCGACAACGTGTTTATTAGATGGTAAGTGCATAGAGCTTGGACAATAATAGGTGATGAAAAAGTAAGAAAAATTATAGTTACTGAAATATATATAATAAAATTCAAGGTTGTGACTAAATATGTGACATACGTGACAATGAAGGGTAAGGTGTAAAGAATACTTTTATAAGTTATCAACAGAGTTTTGGAAAAAAATTAACATACTTGCATAAAAAAAAGTACAAATTGTTCACAGTTTTTTCGCATGGTTGATAAGGCGATCTCCAAAGTAAACGCAATGAATCGTGTGAATCTACAAAAATCGAAACAAAAGATATAATTTTTAATATGATTAATAATCAATTGAGGATAAAAATTGAAATATGCATACAATGAAAAACTATATATGGTAACTTACAGTCTTCGTCAATTGAACTTTCGATAATCTTATTTAAGGTGAAAAATCTTCAAATAACAGCAAGATAAAGGAAGAATAAAGCATTAAAACGAGTTTAGACATAAGAAATGTCAAAAATGAAATTTATAACAAGCATATGTAAACAATATTGTCGATAATTTCTGTCAGTTTTAAAAAATAAAAAAAATGAATAAAAGGTAATTGGTAGATTTAAAAAATTACCAAAACAAGCCTGGAATTTTCATAGTAATCCGCTACATAAGCGAATCCTTCTGTTAGTTCAGTGGAAAATTCATCTGTTGTCAAGTTCTCTACATTTCAAAGAAAAAACCCAGAATAGCCATCGACGGTAGCTGTCCTACTTGTGGCTAGGTAGAGACTACCGTTCATGTGCTTCGGAACTATCTGCAGGTGGCTGCCCTCTGGCGCCAGTTCCCTAGGGCGGGGCTTGGCTCGCACTTTTTCCAACAGGACAAGACGATGTGGCTTCAGATTAGTCTCACTAAGCAAGCTCGGGTGCATCAGGAAGTGTGGGCCATCATCTTTGGTGTCGCTTGCTGGATCCTTTGGAAGTGGCAGAACAGTAGCCTGTTTGAGCCTAGGTTTGTTTGGCCGGACTATGGCTCCCGACTAATCCTAGACTACGTCAAATGGATCGCCAGAGCTCGTGCTCTGGAATCCTGTGTGTTTCCAGGTACCCTTGTGAGCTCGTGCTCTGGAATCCTGTGTGTTTCCAGGTACCCTTGTGGACGGAGCCGTTCCATACGGCTCTCCCAAGAGCTACACTAGTGGGTTAATTTGGGATTGACATGGGACCTGGTGTGGGGGGTTTCAGCAATGCCTTGGGAGGGGTTCGCCTTTGGCGGCAGAACTTTGGGGCGTGTACTACGGCCTTACGTTAGCCTAGGAGAAGGAATATCGCCGGGTCATTGCCGAAGTCGACTCCCTCGAAGTCATTAATATTCTTTCTGCATCCACTTTGGTGCTTACTGAGGTTTCCTTTTTGGTGACAAGTATTCAGGAGATTCTCCACCGGTCTTGGGAGGTTCGTCTCCAGCATATCTGTCGTGAAGGAAACCAGTGTACTGAAAGCTTGGCCCATTTTGCCGTTCTTCTTCGCCTGGGCCTCTACATTCTTTCGGAACTGCTAGCTAGCATTCAAGAGCTGCTCCGCAGAGATGCAGAAGGCGTGCTGTATCCTAGAGTTTGAGTTTGTTGTTTGTTTTTCCTTATAATTCAAAAAAAAAGAAAAAACTAAGAACACAAAGTAAAAAAACAATACCTGATAAACTGTGAAGCAATATTTGTCTTTTTTATTTTGAAAAAGACAACATTTATTTATAATGGAAGAAATAGGAAAAGGATTTATTAAAAAACATAAGATGTAAGAAAATATGATTGCATTCATAATATTATAATAAAAAGTACTTTAAAAAAACATAAGTTGTAAGCAAATTTAATTGCATTTATAATGTTATAATAAAAAGTATTGTTACACTACTGATAAATATGCTCTCTCTCCAGGAAAGGCAAGCCTTTAATTTTTTTTGGTAAACTTAAAGTTGTCACCGTTAGCTTTCAAGAACCGTTCAATACAAGAGTTATTACAGAAAAAAATTTGTGATAAGAAAATAATGTTAATGGCAATACCTATTTTGTTCATTATTGATATAATTTTGCTTCTTTGTCTATAAAAAAACAAAACATAAACAAAACAGTAGAAAAAGACAAAGATCTTACCTGACTCTGCGAGAGAGGAGTTTGCTTGGTTAGATAATGAAGCACAACCCTTTTTTCTGAATTGATTGGGGAAGATCTTTAAGCTCATATACTACTTCTTTGTTGCTCATTTTGAACAAGTAAAACAATACGAAGAAAAACACACAAAGTAAATATAATGGAAGATTTTATTAAGGTAATTATTGATAGACAAAATTTAAAAGATAACGAACGCATGTGTTGTTGGACCCCGAACTTTTCTTAAAAGTTAGAACTATTAAATGAGAAATTTTTGGCGATTAATCGCGAGTAAAGAACAAATAAATGAAAATTTTTGAATTAAAAATGATAGACAAGAGTAAAGTAGTGAATGAGAAATATGGATAGATTCATGTTTTGCTTTGATGTTTTTGGTGGATAAGAGACTTTGAAATGGGAAGAATTAAGGTAAAAATTAGAAGTAAAATGAAAGCAAAAATGAAGTTGAATATGTGTAGTAAGTTGATGAAGGATATGTATATATGTGTATGTTCTGTTATTAACGTGATTAATTATGGACTATAATTTCTTTATGGATGATATTGATTTAAAATGGAGTTAAGAATGAGGAGTAAATGAAGTAGAAAAGGTGATCTTGGTATGAGTTGTGTTATGGAAAGATTTGGAAACAAAATTAGTTGTTGATCTGGAAAATGTTCATTAAGTATGCTTCAGTCTTTTAGCCCTAACTTTTTCTCTAGTTATCCAAACAAGATGATTATTGATTTGGATTAAACTAGAAACATATGGCTACATTTCTTATAAAGACATAAAATTTAAATTATATCTTTAAGAATCTTAAAATTTGTCATGAAGTTGAGAACTGGGTGCAGTACATTGGTAAATGAATGTAAAGTTCATGTTCTGACTTCAGGAGAAATTCTGGATTGATCTAGATAGATTTAGACAAAGTTATCTTATAAAAAGTTGTAGGTCTTTCTTTTATCTTTCTAACGGTATATAGTATGAGAATTTTGAACTTTGAGTCGAAAGTTATAATCCTTATAAGTAGAGATGCTCGGGAGTATAGATAGTATCATCTGTGATGACGTCATATCGTTTGTGAAAACGTATCGTCTATGATGACATCATATCATCTGTGATGATGTCATATCTTTTATCTTCTGCTTCTTCTATTTTTTGCTTTTTCTATGTTCTGCTTCTTCAACTTTCTGCTTCTTCTATTTTCTGCTTCTTTTATTTTCTGCTTCTTCTATATTCTGCTTCTTCTACTTTCTGCTTCCTCTATGGTTGACCGTCTGCTTTTTCTATAGTTGACTTTCGGCTTCTTCTATAGTTGATTTTCTGCTTCTTCTATAGTTGACTTTCTGCTTCTTCTATGGTGGACCGGTTGCTTCTTCTATAGTTGATTTTCTGCTTCTTCTATGGCTGACCAACATCTTCTATGGTTGACCTTTTATATCTTCTGGTGTATATCTTCTGGTGCGGAAACTTCTTCTATGCACTATTCATTTTACATCTTCTAGTTTACTTTTGACCCCCTATCTGATAGAATCTATCTTCAAGATCTTCATGAAAGTTGTAGATCTTGAAGTCCTCTTTCAAACCATTTAAAGAAAACCTTAATTTGATATCTATAGGGAACGTTATGGCAATTTTTCCAATTTGTCTGACTTTTCAATTCGTCTGACTTTTCGTTTGGTTTCGTCTGATCCTATCACCTGGTCCATTTTTGGCCCCTTTAGATGATAGAATTTGTCTTCAAAGTCTTTATAAAAGTTGTAGATCTCGAAGTCTTCTTTCAAACCATCCAAGATTTATTTTGATTCAACATCTTTAGTGAAAGTTATGAGAATTGTCCCAAGATGGGTCCAATATAATTTGAGGACAAAACCTTATCTGATTCTTTCGGCCATAACTTTGTTATCCGACCTCCAAATGAAGTGATTCTTGGACCGATAGATTTCTAACATAATTATTTCTACCTCTCCATGAAAGTACATATTTTGATGCTTTTTTAAAAAGGATTGTTTGAATCAAAGTAAGGGTATCAGTTGGAAGAGTATGAATTGGATGTTTTACTGAACATACTTCGGTATTTCGATGATGTCTTGATCGGTAGAGCTCCAAATGAGATGATTTCTGATTAGTGGTAAACTAGAGAGACAGAGCTACAAATTATCTGAAGGAAGTGAATTGTAAGTCAGTCCTTAAGACTTTTAAATTCTAGATGGAATTTAAGTATAATGTACTGTTTCAATATAAGAACAGTCTGAAAGTGTTTGTGGTAATACTTTCAGATTTCTGAACCAAATTGAATGATTTTGGTGTCATTAGAAACTTGACAAGGGGAACTTTTTCTGAATTGAAGTGTTAAGGTTATAGGAATGTTCAAGGGTGTTTTTGGCAAGACATTTAAGCATAAAAGACATAAGGCACAAATGGAAGGGCAAATTGGACAATTCTCGATCATTAAGGGCATAATTGGAAGAAGAAGTGTTGTCTTGCTTTTAAATGAAGAAGAAAAATGTGAATTGAGGGATAGAAGGGGAGGATAATGAAAATGAGAAAGAAAGAGGAAGAGAGTTTGGTGGTTTGAGAGAAAAGAAGAGAGTTGAGCTAGGATTTAATTATCTTAGTCTTGAATAAAGATTTTGGAGCTGTTTAAGAAGAGAAAAAGGTAGAGGAAGAAAAGAGCTTCCCTTTGAGCCAAAGATCCCTTCATTTGGTGAATAATGAAGGTAAGATCATTTTGAATCTTTTGAATTTTTGAAAGGATTTTAGTTCATGGAGTTTAGAAAATGCTTGGGTTTAAGTATTATAGAACCAATTTTAGTGATTGTGCCTTATGGGACTTTCTATTGAAAACCCTATTGAGTGGGCTTTTTTTTATTGTACAAAGGGATCAAAATAGGCAAGGGGAACTAGAGAAAAGGCATTTTGAGCAAGTCTATAAGCAAGGAAATCAAAGTGGGTTACATGTTTATAATAGAGTTATGAGCTACTAATCTTTTCTTTTAATTCAAGAAAATGAAATGATTTCAATTGTTTTTATAAAGGTGCATGATTGCTATTTGAATGATTTGAGAAATCTTTATGTGTTCGATATATGAATTTTGTTGATGAATTTCAAAATAATGATGGAAATGCATTGAAACATTTTTGTTATGCCTTGAAAAATGTCATAGCATTTTGTATATTCGAAAAGAAGAAAAAGCAAGAAAAATATGAGCATTTGATAAAATGATTTTTTGAGCATGATTATGTGCTTCTATTTCGGTGAGAGTGGAACTATTATGTTCGTCACGTGAACGTTGACAAGGGTCTTCTCTCGGTGGCCCGCTTGTGGCATATGAGCTCCAAAAAATAAATTCATTCTGTTCATGGGGTAAACTTCGGTTTCTCCATTTTATTTCCATGGGACCTTCGAGCTATTTGTTGCGCATTGCATCTGTGAATTGTCAAGTTGATGCATGCATGATTTGTATTATTATGATTTGGTTGAGAACTATGCCTTTCTTGAATTCAATAAGAATTGTCTATGACAATTGAATAGTTTCAATGGTTTTGCTTGTTATCGATTATAAACTTGTCACCCAAAAGCTTTCAAGCTCAGTCCCTTTCTGTCCTATCTTCAGGTTATCGCTAGGAGATCAAGTGATCAAGAGTTTAAGGAAATTGCTTCAAATTTCCTATTTTGTATTTTGTAATAAGCTAATGGTGTGGCTTTTGATATGTAAATAAAGCTTTTCAAACTCTTTTGCTTTAGAAATGAAATGATAGATTGAAGTAGTTCGGTTGTGTATGATCATAATTGCCTTCATTGTTTAAAAGGTTGAGTTTGTTTTAATGTTTGACTGTTATGGGTACGCCACCCTTGTGGAATGATGTCTAATAAGGGTTCATGGAAATAACCCTAAAGGATAATACGCTCAATATCATGATTTAGTAAGAGCTTGGGTTCTAGAAACTAGATCCAACAGTTGTGGTATCAGAGCAAGAGTTGGGTTCCGAAAACGGGATCCAACATTTATGGTATCAGAGCAAGAGTCGGGATCCAACATGTGTAATAAGTTGAAAGCAAAATTAATTATTTTTAGATTTAATTTCCAAAAACTAAATAAATTTCATTTATAACATTAGAAAGCAAAATTAATTAATTTTTAGATTTAACTGCCATCAATCGAATAAATTTCATTTATAACATTAAATCGACGACCTATCTGTTAAGATATTCTCTGAATAAATTTCATTTATAAAATTAAATCTATCATGTATCTGCTGAAAGATTGTCTGTGCGAAATCAACATTGTATCTGTTGAAAGATTGTCTGTCGAAATCGACCTCGTATTTGTAGGAAGATTATGTTGTCTGACGTGATGTAGCCTATTTCTTGGAAAAACATTCATGTTGTATGTCACGGGTGTGACATGTTAAGTCACGCCTGTGAGACTTATTCGCGGGAGTAACTTAACATGTCATGCCCATGAGGCATCTTAAATTTTATTTTGTTTTTTTAATGTGGCTTTGATTGTTATATCTCTTATAAAATTTATCAACATCAAACTTAGTTAATTTTAACTTTGTTAAAACTTTTTTTTCCTAACAAATTTCTTGTAAGAGTTATGTCACTGTTTCGTGTATCTCGTTTGTTTGTATTTGTTCAAGCCTATCCCTTTCTCTTCGGATATAGTGCCAATAAATTAAAGACTTATGATCACAAATAATTACAGTATAGACTACAATTTATTTATGTTTGACTTTAAGTTTTTAGACGTATTCTTTTATCTCTAAACTTTCAAGTAAATCACAATCCAGTAAACAATTTTAAATAATTTAATTTGAATCAATATTTAATGATATATTTTTAATTATATATTTAAACTTTGTAGCGCCAAACATCTATTTAAGAATAGATGACACCTTACAGCTTTCTTTGGAAAGACAAAACATAATGTTCTGCGAATCTAAATTAATCTTAATTTATAATGGATTCAATATGACAAAAAGACAAAAGCACACATAAAACATCAATATGATAAATCCTTGCGTAGTAACAGTGTCAGTGCTTATAAAAACCGTCGAGGCAAACTTTCCCATGGAATGTTTTTCATACTAAGGGTGGTTTGATCTTTCCGACTGCTGCATTTAATATCATAATAGAAAATAATTAGGATTGTTGACAATTTCAAATTTATAGGTAATAGCACGAATTATAGGCAATATCTTACCTATTGAAAAGTAGATTTTTACTGATTGAAGAATATTTTCTGTAGATCTTTAATTTGAAGAAAACAAATAAATGTATGAGTTTAAAGCTATACAGACAAGTGATTTCCAATGTCATAATTAAAATACCATTATAACATCAACAATCTAAAATTATGTTTTGTTAACTTAATATTAGCAAACAGGTACACAAAAAGCTAAGAAATATCTAAAACATTGATGGCATGCTCAAAAATAAAAATAACCTCTTCATTCATTTTCATCCATTAAGTCAAGAAAGCTTAAAAAGTAAGATGAATACCTGCTAAAGTTTGACATCCTTAAAATCTATATGGACATTTACTTGTGTATTATCATCATTAAAATCTACCAACATTAGTTATCAAAAAATTACTTTTGATCAGTGAATTTTTTCCCCTTCCTAGGAGGTTTGCTGTAACTAATAACAGGAAAAGGGAGCAACATCATTTTTCCTGCACATTAATAATAACCAAGCCAAGTTGTTAAACTTTTAGAAGGCATTGGGAAAAAAATTACTCAAACAAATGGAAAAGACACACCAAAACAAATAAACCCTAAAAACCAGTAAGAGCTACATATTGAGGGGCCTTCATTGGTTTTTTACTTTAGGGGCGGTACTTAAGTGGATACTAAAAGATGCATAAACAAATAAGGCATCACAAAAATTCACAGGAATGTCAAATCTTACCAGATACAATGGGTCAGTTATATGCATCAAACCAAAAACATGCATATCTACCAATAATCATAAGCAGTAGAAAAACTTGGGACTAATTAAATAAAGAGTGATCAATGAATGTTGTAAATAAGATAAAAACTGTTGCAACTTTTGGAACATAATCCTCGTTAATATAAGATTTGAAAATTCCAATCACACGGACGTGACGTAAGTAATATTGTATACGTTTCAACTAAACATAAGAACGGGAAAGAATTACCTTCTTCATGAAGCAAATTAGCACTATCTACCTGACGTGACTTTATGTAGATGCATTGAAAAGCCAGTGTTTGCCTACTAACATCGTCAGCCAAATAATAAATCTCATACGACTACGATATTGAAACATGCAAAACTATATTCATTTAGCAAATAACAAATGATTCTTACCATTTTTTTCTTTATCGACAAGACAGTGCGATAAGACTACTGTTAGTTGTATATCTAACTACACAATCAACAAAAGAAATTATATCAGTTAGAACTCAAATCACAAAAGTTAGGAAAATATATAAATTTGGAAGTTAGTAAGAAATAGAGGTCAATGGAAGTTAGTAAGAAACAGAAGTAAATGGTGACAAAATCACCGAGGTTTCATTATGAGAAACGATAATAATAACTTAGACCCAGAAAAAAAGAAAAAGAGAAGAAGCCGATGGCAGAAAAAGAGAGGAAGCTAGAGGAGTCACCATAGAAGAAGGTTCTGGAGAAGAAGAAGAAGAAATTGAATTGAGCTGCTTAATAATTAATAATAACAACATCAATAATAACATGCATATGCAAGTCACGCGAGTTATTTATTAATTGGGTTGATAGGTTTCGAATAAATGTTGCAAAGAATACCAATATTTATTAGTGTGAGATTTTGTTCGGTTTCCAATCGATTAATGTTAAGATTTGTTTCAGATTGTAATTAATTAATTAAAATATTATTAATTAATTACAATATAATTAATTAAAATATTATTAATTAGTTATAATATAAGTGTTATATTAGATATTCGTGATAATAGGCCGGGCTAGGCTTAAAATTCTTTTTTAAGCCCAAAAGTTATATTAATTTTTTATGTTTAAAATTTAAAAGATGTCATTTTTATGAATGATAATAGACCGGACCAAGTCGATCATGTCCAATCTTGATATAGTCAATTAA